>PVJO010009128.1:57914-71352 GCA_004026905.1 Hystrix cristata
ATATGGAAAAATCAACCAATAACAAATGCTGGCGGGGCTGTGGGGAAAAAGGAACACTCCTCCACTGTTGGTGGGAATGTAGACTGGTCCAGCCACTGTGGAAATCAATATGGAGATTCCTCAAAAAACTACAACTGGAGGTTCCATTTGACCCAGCTATTCCCCTACTGGGGATCTTCCCAGAAGAATTAAAATCGTTGTACCACAAGGACGTATGCACCACCATGTTCATAGCAACACAATTTGTAATAACTAAGTCTCGGAAACAACCTAAATGCCCAACAACCAACGAATGGCTAAAGAAAATGTGGTTTTTCTACACAATGGAGTACTACACTGCCATAAAAAAGGATAAACTAGAGTCATTCATATATAAATGGATGTTCCTTGAGAACATACTTTTAAGTGAAATAAATCAGACACTCATGAGTACACATCGAATTGTTTCTCTGATACGAGAAACCATAACTGTAAATAAAGACAAAGAGGTGTAATAGATATTATATAAAAGGAGGATGGTGGGCAGAGGAGAAGAGTACTAGAAAGAAAGAAGGGGAAAAGCAGAAAGGCAACAGGGGAAAGAGAGGGGAAAGGGAAAATATGGAAAATGATGAATGAACCTGCTGTAAATAGGGAGGGAGGGAGCATATGGGAGGGGCGGGGGAGAGGGGGGAGAACCAAGATGCATCATGTATAGGTACAGAATAAATGTAATGAATGTGACCATTGTATGTAGAATGTACCAATACATGTTCTTGGTTTAAAATAAAAAAAAAAGACTGGTGTAATGATTTCTCACATAAACACATGGTAGAATTTAATGTGAAGCCATCTCAGTCTAGAATTTCCTTTTCAGAAAATTTTTTTTTGGTCAATTTTTAACTATGAATTTGGACCAAACACCACAGTCTTTTCTTTGGACTACCATCTCGGACCAAACATCACAGTCTTTTCTTTGGACTACTATAGTAACCACCTTCCTGGACTTCTTCCTTCTGCCCTTGCTTCTTTAAGTCTAATCCCATACAATGGCTCGTGTGCCTCTTAACAAAAGTCACAGCCTGTCACTATACAAGCCACTCACCCAGATCCTTGCAGTAGCCCATAAACTTCCGCAAGGTCTAGCACTGCTCTAAATGTCTCACCTCTCATTCTTCTACTTTCCCTCTTATTACTGCTCCCCACATTGGCCTCCTTACTGTTCCTGGAGCAGGCCAAGCATACTTTGCCCCAGGGCCTTTGCACATGCTTCCCCTGTGCTTAGCACCCTTTCTCCTGAATATCTGTAAGTCTTGCCCCCACTCTCCTAAATGTCATCTTCAAAGAGGTACCATCTCTGAATACCTTATTTAAAATTCTCAGTGTTCCCTTGAATTCCCTCTCCTTCCTTTTTTGTTTTCTATGGACTTAAGATGTTCTAATATACTATGCACCATTTATTTCATTTGCTTCTCAACTCAACGAATTCCATGAGAGCATGGCATTTTGTTCATTTTTTCACTAAGAATCTAAACAATACTTGGCAGATAAAAGCTACTCAGTAAATGTTTATGGAAAGAATGAAATGTGCACGCAGAATCAGTATTTTCAACAGAGGAAACCTTATATGTGTAAGGTTTCTAAAACCAACTTTGACGGTGGCACTTTTTCACTAGTACCCTTATTTTCCTCATTTGAAAAATGAGGGATTTTTTTTGCATTTCTGGGGGCGGTTTTTGGGGGATCTGGATTGTTTGTAAATGACTAACATCGTAAGACAGTAATTTCATATCAGCAGTCAGCAACAGTCTCATGGGACTTATTCTCAGAAGCAATGTGTTGTCTTACAACAGTTGGCAGAACTGACAGGTGGGGTCACTAAATGAAAATTGTTTGTCATTAATTTCCCAAGTCTCTTCTCCACACCATACTACTTTGCATTATAGCACCCCCCAACAGAAGTCCTATGCATCTCATTTAATAAAAATATGTATGAGAGAAGAGTCTTCTGTGAGTTTATGGTGATTTGAGTAAATTAAATTTGCAAACATAGATATTTTAAGGTAGCCTTTTTTTCGCACTCTGGGCTAAGACACAATAAGGTTTGGGAACCCAGAGAAATATGCCTGCCTCTGAAACATGGAAAAGGATACTTGTGAAGAGAAGGATAGGAAAGAAGATCAGGTAACATGCCTGTTGTGGTTTGAATGTATGTGCCCTCCAGAAACAAATGTTGGAATTTAAACCCCCAAAGCGACGGTATTAAGAGGGAGGCCTTTGGGGAAATGATTAATGTTTTATAGAAGAAGTTGAAGGGAACACTAATGCCTTTTGCCTTCTGTAATGGTATAGATCTAAAATATCCTCCCAAAGTCTCACAGGTTTGGAAGGTGACTGGATCATGTGCTGTTCTCATCAGTGGATTCATCCATTGTGAGTTCAGTGGTGTTAGAAGGTGGAGCCTGGTTGGAGGTGGGTCACTGTGGGTGTGACCCAGAAAGGTGTATTCTCCTCCCTGGATCCTCCCTTCTCTCTCTGCTTCCTGGCTGCCATGGGTTGAGCGCCTTTCTCCCTGCCAGGCCCCTTTGCCATCCTGTTTCTGCCTTGGAGCCAGATGACCATGGACTGAAATCATGAGCCAAAATAAACCTCTTCTCCTGTAAGTCATGGGAGTTGGGTATTGTGTTCCAGTGGTGGGAGAGTGACTAAGACACCACCCATCTCTTCTGCAGTGAGAGAATATAATGTTTGTCTCTTCCCACTTGGCCACGTGAGGATGTAGCAAGAAGGCACCGCAGGAGGAAGAAACCCTCACCAAACACTGAATCTGCCACCACCTCGATCTTAGACTTCCCAGGCTCCAGAACTATAGAAATGCACTTCTGTTCTTCATAAATTACCCAGTGTGAGAGCAGCACAAGTGGACTAGACTGTGCACATCTCAGGCAGAGAGATCTCATTTGTGGGAGAGACTGCATAAATGTGGAAGTTGAGCTGAAGTTGATTCCTCCGAACTATTTATGGACACATGCCCATTGGAAAGCTTTTAAACATATAACCTCAGTTTGAAGTTTGCCTCTGTGGTTTTAACTCCATTCTTCTGCAACTTTGGTCTTCAATCATTCTGGTAAACATAGATTTAGTGGGAGGGAAATGCTATTGATGATTTAAATTTTTAGTAACTGTGAGCTTGCCTAAGATTTTCTTTAAATCGGAAATAATGGTAGAGCCTGAGGTCAGGGAGACTGGTAAAGTGTTCTCACATGTGCAAGCAGTGTCTGCCCAGCAAGCTGCTTCATCTTCTGCAGTGAGCGAATACAATGTTTGTCTCTTCCCACTCGGCCACGAGAGGATGGGAAGAGACAGGGTCTTCTTTGGGATATAGAATGCTCATTGTGACCAATGGGAAAGTGCAACTTCCTCTCCGTGCTTTGTAGCTCAGAATATGTGGAAGTTTTAAAAGAATTTCATTGTAAGCCTCTAAATCAAAATTCCCCTGTCTTTCTAAATTTATTTGGAAAGTTTCCACCTGTACTTCAAAATAACCATATTGTACTGTTCTTTATAGCTGTGCTTTTCCTGTTAGGTCATTTATTACCTAGCTATCTATTTCTTCGTAACAACTACATCAACCTTTTTTTTTTTTTTTTTTTTGCCTAAAACAACAACCATTATTATTTCACAGCCATGTGAGGTACAGAAATTCAGGAGTGGTTTAGTTGGATGGGTTTGGCTTTTTTTTTTTTTCAGATGGGGTTTCACTATGTTGCCCAGGCTAGTCTCAAGCTCCTGGGCCCAAGTGATCCTCCTGCCTCAGCTATCCAAATAACTGGAACTATAAGTGTGCAATGGGTTTGTCTTTTTAATTTATAAGAGTGATTTTGCTTTATACTGATTTGCATATACCCTTTTCATTAATACATAAAATATATTAATACATATAGATAAATATTTTGGAGCACCATCTAGGTCCAAACATAAAAATCTACTACAACTTTATACCCACAGTAACAATGTACCATAATTTGTTTAGCTTTAAGTCTTTTATTGATGTACATTTTGCATGTTCCTAGATTTTTTTGCTATGGTAAGGAAGGTCATGGTTAACATCTTTACACATATCCCTCTACATTTCTGGTTGAACTACTCAGCATCCATCCCAGCTTGTCCCTTCTCATGAATTCTGTTTTTCTATGTGTCTTTGGGGGAAGAGACTTACCTCTGGAAGTATATACTGATGGATTTAAACTATGTGACAAAGCCATTGGCTCAGAGATATGCTTCTGCCTCAATCCATTCCAATTAGGTTAAATGTAAGTAGTTTTGCTCGACACTAAAGTTCTTTCTATATCTTACAACAAATGTAGGCTTGAATGGAACTAATACTCATTTAATGACCACTGTGGAAACTATTGTTTGGCTAAAATGAACCCTGGAACTCAGAGTGTAGAGAATTTTTTTTTTTTTCAGAACTGGGGGATTGAACCCAGAGTCTTTGCACTGAGTTACATCTCCATTTTTTTTTAAACAGGGTCTCGCTAAGTCACTAAGTTCCCCAAGCTAGGCTCCAATCTGTGATCCTCCTGCCTCAGCCTCCCAGAGTGCTAAAATTACAGGCCTCTGTCACCACGCCCGACTAGACAATCTTAATGACATTGTTGAGCTGTGGGATCACCCAACCTTGAAGTCCACTTGCCTTCACAATTTCAGTGTACACTGGCCTGACTTCTGCCAGTACTGAATGTGTTGACTGCAGGCTTTCCCTTGCTCCTGCAGTCCTTTCTGCCACCCACTCACCAGAATGGAATTCGTGGCCCTTAAGGGCATGTTTTACCCTGCTCTCAGGTTCTCCCTAGTAGAGTGAAACTCTAGTTCCTGCAGTGGAAACTAGCTTGATAATATGTTAACTTATGTTGGCTGCCTTCTTGTTCCTATCTCACTTTTCTACTTGCTCACTGGTGTTTTTTTTTTTTTTATTTCCCTCCCAACAGCCCAAATTAGGGGTCATTTTATGCTGAATTTTCCTAGTTCTAAACCTAACAAACACCTTTTACTGTTTAAACTAGATTACATTGATTTTCTGTTATTTTCTAGGAAAAGGGTCCTAAATGATATGTATTTTTTTGTGAGCACATCTGAGCAGTCTTTGGGGGCTAAAGGGCATATACAGTTCACATTTGGCTAGACATCCATAGCCAGAGTGGTCATACCAGTTTGCAAGACATTTATCTCTAAAGTAGAATTCTTGCTATAGTTACCTAGATCTTTCTGTCTTTACAAAATTGTCCAGTGGTAATGAGAACTAAAGTGAATTTGAATAACCTGAAGATTTTTAGAATCTTCATAACAGATTCCGGGAACCGTTACCCAATCGATTATTCTCCACACTTACCTAAGAATTTTCTATGGCAACTCAGCACAAAAACAGTCTTTATCCTTTTTGTGGAGTTTCTTGTTTGCTCACTATCAATACAACTCTGTGGGAGTTATCTCCCCATTAATAGCTTTGGTTTTACAGCTAATTATTGATTCAGCATTGTAGCTGTGTTGAGTTGGGCTGTTGATTGATTTCTCACTGAGCTAGGAACGTTAGACAACATCCTCTTAAATTCTCTCGCAGACTGAGCACTCCCCCTCAACACCCAACATAGTAATGTCACCATAAAAATTATTGACAGAAACATCTCTTCTCATGTGTTTGAGTGTCTGGGCTTTTAAAAAAAGCCACACTATAGTATTATTGATGACCTAAATACTATCTTATGTAGCAAACTTTAGTACTATACACAATGTCTTTAAGCCAAAATGTAACCGGACCCCATCCTTTTTGATAGCAGAAGATGGTCTGTTTCAAGCATCCATGAGTCCACTCCACGGGGCACCATTTAGAGCCCAGCATGTTTAAAGCCTCTAACTCAGTTGGTTCTTGGAGCTTTGGAGAAAGTGAACTAGCATCTTCCCTCTCTCATCTCTTCTGCCTCTTTGAAATCATCCTTCCCAAAACAAGCATTTGGCGCACTTTATATTAGAACTTTGCCCTCATCATACTTCT
This sequence comes from Hystrix cristata, assembly GCA_004026905.1. Lineage (NCBI taxonomy): Eukaryota > Metazoa > Chordata > Mammalia > Rodentia > Hystricidae > Hystrix > Hystrix cristata. Next base: position 63,946 of record PVJO010009128.1, read on the forward strand.
GCTCCATGAAATCCCATTGACATTTCAGTGAGGTTAAGGGTAGAGATTGAGGTTTTTGAATTTTTAATTTAAGAATACCACAAGGAAAGCCAGGCAATCCCAGCACTCAGAAGGCTGAGACAGGAGAATCTCATGTTCCAGGACTTGGACTACACAGCAAAACTCTGTCTAGATTAAGAGATGAAGGGTAGGGAAGGGAACATAAATAGAATTAAGATACGTACATATACCAAATTCCCATAATGAATTTAATCATTACGTACCATAAACATGTACCAATAAATGTAAAAATTAAAGAACAAACAAAAAACTCAAAGAGACAAAAGATTTGTTTTATGAGCAAGAATATGCTCTTTTTTGGTGAGTGTTCCCTGTGCACTTGGAAAACAGAATATGTACTTTGTAATTTTTTGAAGTGTTTCATAAATGTTAATTAGATCAATATAGTTGATGGTGTTGTGCAAGTCTTTTATATCCTTATTGGTCATCTTTTGTTCTTTAAATTATTGAAAAAAGGGGTACAGAAACTGAAAATAATTATAGATTTGTCTATTTTTCCTTATACTACTATCAGTTTTTAATTGATGTGATAATTCTGTTATTAGGTGCATGCTACTTTATGATTGTCATGTATTCTTGCTAAATTAAATTCTTCATGAAATGACTCTTTACTCTTATTAATATTATATACAATGAAATCTACTTTGTCTTATACTAAAATGTAAGAACTCCTGCTTCCTTTTTAAAGATTAGGAGTAGCATATTATATATTTTCTCATCTTTTATTTTAACCAACTTACATACTTATATTTAGAGTAGGTGTCTTAAAAGTAGCATATAGTTGGGTCTTGATTTTTTTTCATATCCAGCCTGGCAAACTCCATATAAATTGGATGTTTAAAGTCTTTATAGTTAATGATTTATTAGATATTTATTACTAGACAGTAATATCACCACAAATTTAACAGATTAAAACAGCATCCACTTATTAGCTGACTGTTTCTGTGAGTCAGAAATTCAGGTAACATTTAGCTGGGTGGTCTGCTTCAGAATATGTCACAAGGTTTCAGTGAAAGTTGTGATAGTTAACTGTTGTGTCAACTTGAGTAAGAAATGCCCAGCTGATTGGTTTAGCACAGTTTCGGGCGTTTCTGGATGATGGATTTACTGAAGAGGGAAGACCCACCCTGGGTGTGGGTGGCACCAGCCGATAGGCTTGTAGCCTGGATGGAATAAAAAGGGAAAGAAGAAGGAAGTCTTGCTTCTGCTTCTTTGGAGGAGCTCCAGTCTTTGCCATCGCCTTTCGGACATCTGTCTCTAGGCTTCCAGTGCAGACTTTCCAGCACTGCAGTGCAGACTCTTTTGCCTTCCAGTGCAGACCCTTCAGTCTTTCAGCACAGACCCTTCGGCTTCCTGATACAGACTCATAAGAGACTCTGCAATGAGCTACAGGGTCTTTGACTTTTGAATGGATTCTTCAGATCTCTAGCGCGCAGATGGCCCTTTTGCATTCTTTTATGCTTAACTCTGCAGGTGGCCATTGTAAGCTTGCCTTGTTAAAAAAAATTATACATATATATATATAATTAAATCTGTTACTCTAGTGAACTCTAATACAAAAGTGTTAGGCCAGGTTGGGGTCTCATCTGAGGCTCAATTGAAGAAGAATCCATTTCCAAGCTCGTGTGGTTATTGGCAGGATTTAATTCTTTGCATGCTGTCAGAATGAAGGTCATTGGATAGTTCCTTGCCATGTGAACTTCTCTAAAGCACAGCTTACTTCATCAAAGCTAGCAAAGGAAATGATAAATAGAGAAAATCTACTTGAAAACTAGAGGTTACAATCATATATAACATTATCTTGGAAGTCACATCCCTTCATCATTGTTTTTTTCTGTTAGAAGCAAGTCACAGGTCCCACCTACATTCAGAACACGATTACACGGGGTGTGAATGCGAGGACATAGGGCTCATTGGAAGCAATCTTAGGGTGTCCATAACATGTGCTATTTTTTTACCTTTTTTTTTTTTCTTTTTGGATACCAGGAATTGCACTCATGTGATTATAGACATGGTTGAGATTATATCTACCACTTCGTTATTTATTTCCTGTTTTTACATTTGTTATTTTCTGCTTTTGCCCCTATCATTTTTGATTAGTTGAATAAGTTATGATTCCATTTTATCTCCTTTGCAGCTTTATATCTGTAAATTTTGTTGCATTATTGTAATAGTGGCTTTGGAATTTATAGTATACATCTTTAGCTTACTGCAATCTACTTCAAGTAATACTATGCTACTTCCTATATTGTGTAAAAACCTTACAACACTCTATCTTATCTATCCTCCTGGCCTTCATGCTGTTGTCTCACACATTGTTGCCACATATGCTACCAACTTAATAATACATTGTTATTTTTGCTTTACGTGGCTAATTATCCTCTAAAGAGACTTATCTAATGTGAAAATTTCTCTAAATTTATCCATATATTTATAATTTCCAGTGCTCTTCTTTTGTGTAGATGAAGATTTTCATCTGTTACAATTTTTCTTCTTTAGTATTTCTTATATACTTCTCTGCTTGTGATAATTTTTTTCATCTTTTGTAGGATGAAAAAGCCTCTGCCTCCATTTTGAAAGATAATTTTTCTCTGTGTAGTAGGTTGGTAGTTTTTTCTTCTGGTGCTTTAGAGATGTTGCTTCATTGTCCTCTGGCTTGCATTGTTTCAAATGTGAAATCTGCTATCATCCTTATTTTTGTTCCCCTATACGTAATATGTAGTTTTTTTTCTTTTGGTTGCTCTTAATATTCTCTATCACTGATTTTAAGTGATTTGATTATGACGTACATGTCTTATTGTTTTCTTTATGTTTCTTGTACTTGTGTTTGTTCAGCTTCTTGAATCTGTGGGTTTAGAGTTTTCATCAAATCTGAAAAAATTTGCCTATTATTTCTTCAGACATATGTCTGTCCTCCTCATCATCCTTTTTTCTTTTGAGATGACAATTGCGTATATATTTGTCCACTTGTTGTTTCATAGACCACCGATGCTCTGTTTTTCTCCCTCCCATTTGTTTCACTTTGATAGTTTCTATTGCTAAATCTTCGTGTTTACTAATACTTTCTTTTGTAATATCTAACCTGCCATTAATTTCATTGAGTGTATTTTTTTTATCTCAGACATTGTAATTTTAATCTCTAGGGGTTTAAACTAGGTATTTTTCAAAACTTCTATTTAACATGTTCAAACTTTCCTTTATATTTCAAACATGTGGAATATAGTTATACTTTTTTAACCCTTTCATTTATGTCAGTTCTGGTTCTGGGTCAGTTTTAATTTATTCTCATTTTCATTTTCCTGCTTCTTCACGTTTCTTCTTCTTTTTTTTTTTCTAAATTCTGGACATTGTGAATCTCATCTTGTAGGATGCTGTATATTTTTGAATTCCTATAAATATTCTTGAGCTTTGTTCTGGGGCGCATTTAAGTTCCTAGGAAATAGTTTGATGTTTTTGAGTTGAGATCATAAGTGTTGTTAGGTGAGACCAGAGCATTGTACAGTCTAGTGATATTTTTCCCCACTATGGAGGCAAAACTCTTTTCAGTGCTTAACCCAATGCTCTGTAAGTTATATTTTCCACTCAGACTGCTAGGAATGGGTACTATTCTTGGCCGTGTGTGGTCTTCAGGGATTTTTCCCTTTAGGCTTCTCTGATGTTCCTTTTCTCGCGTGCATGTGCTGACCCATACTCAGCTAAATCACAAGCTGACATTCAGCAGAGCTCCAGAATTCTTTCTGTACAAGCTTCTCCTTTGTGTTGGTTCTACTCTTGCTGCTTGGCCTCTCTGGCCTCCCAGTTCTATATTTTCAACTCAAGAGCCTACCAAGAATGTTCTGGGTTTCTTTCTCCGTTCAGTAAACTAGGATAATCAGGGGATTCATTTAATTTATTTTGTTTTTCTGAGATCATTATCTTTCTTTGCCTAGAATCCAATGCCATGAAAATCACTTTTCATACGTTTTGTCCATTTTTAGGCATTTCTGGTAAGAAAGCAATTCTGGTCCCTATTAGTCTATCTAAAGCCCCTTTTGTTAAGACTCTTTACATCACACTATGTGGTCAATTAATAGTTGGGTTGACTTTTATATATGGCTTATATTTTTAAGAGAAGAGTCTAAGTCTGTGTTAGTTTGGATCCTTTAGAAATACATCCTGAGATGTGGGTTCTTTTGCAAATGCCTTATTGAGGATGTGTTCTCAGATAAAGGACACTGAGAGAAGCTGGACAGGATAGAGAAGGAGTCGAGCAGTGATGTGATATCGGCTAGAGACCATATTAGCCTGGTCTTGAGCTCAGAAGCACAAATTGCACTACAAAGTTGCTTCCATCTTTAGGCAAAAATGGGGGCTTTTCTACAAACTTACCATTCCATTAATAGAAATATATTTCCCCTTGCAAGGGATGATCTCTCTAGTGACACAACTCCCCCAGTTAGACAATGACATTTTTCTAAAGAAGGCGGCAGCTGTGAATCATCAACAGCCAACACTCATAACACCTAGAAGATGGATGCAGGGACTGAGTCAAAGAATCTAGGCAGAACAACATCTCCTATGTTGTTTTATTAACCTTCATCCCCAAAATGCCCTGTACTTGGTAAGCATTCTACATATGAGGGCCTTAAAGTATAGAACTTCAATAATACCACATTTCTAAGGAATAAATTATCTCATATAGGTACATTTTCTACATATTGAAGATTGCACTTGTAAATACTTTTTGGTGGGAATGTTACTAAAATGTGTCATCTATGATCCTTGCACATCACATGGAAGATAAGATCAAAATGATTGTTCCATGATGACTCAGGGTGACAAATTTAGGAACCTCAAACACTTTGCTGGGGTGTAGATCAGTAGCATTTTGCTTTCTAAATCTTTCTGTGAATATTGGGAGCCACTGTACAAGGCAGCATGCTGGTCTGTCAGATATGAGCTGTCACAGTTCCTGGGAGTACACTGACTCCTTGCCAGTCTCTTCAACTTCAGGTCTCTGCAGCCTGAGAAGTCTGATGATCAAAGACGTCAGGTTCGTGAGAAAATAAGCTGTAAGCTATGCCCTAAGGGCCTCTCCTGGAGTGACTACAGGGCTTTAGTGCTTTGGTAATGACAGATGATATATGAGGTGCTAAAACGCTTGTGCTTGGTTTCCATTTCTGTATGGCTTTTCTCTGCATCCGGGGTGCTTTAAACATAAGCAACTGTGGGAACAGTGTATTCACAATCTCCCTTTTATTGATTGATAGCTGACTATTCAAAGGAGAGAAATAGTTGACTTGACAAATTTCATCTTTACAGGTGTTAAGAAGCTGAAGAAGACCAAGTTTGCTTTTACTAATTTTCTGATTTAGAACCTTGTAAAGTTATTTGTTGTATTTATAGTCTGGAATTAGAGAATAGAGAAGGATTTAAAGTAGTGAGAAAACAGAATGGAGCAGAAGACGAGGAGATTAAGTTTGCTTTTTCAGTGTTTCATGGTCTCTAAAACCCTTTTTCTTTCATCCAACATGGGAATGAATTCAGTGGTATATTCTGTGTCTCTACCTTAGCTGGAAGCTGAAAATGAGGAGATGTTTTCTACATCATGTAAGAACTGCTCAGAAACTGAATGCAAGTTGAGTGTTGGGATCTACTGAGCTGAGCACAGTGATATGCTGGAGTCAGTTCTGTGACAGCCGAGGTATATGTGTCTTTCCAACCCCGCTTTTAGTGACATCCCATTGATAGCTTGAAATCAGCCATGGTAAGAATATTTATGCCTTGGAGATTGGCACACTATAAATTGGGGCTTTTTAACCCAGGCAGCCAGTTGTTAAACATTTACCAGCACTCCACCAGTCCCTTGGCCAGTTATCTTTGCTACAAACACTAACACTTTATTCAAAGCCACCTTCCTGGATGAACAAAACAAATTAGACCCAGAACTTAGAGTCATCAAATTGCTCAAATGTTTGTGTCAGGAGAGACAACATCAGCAAATTTAATCCCTTCTTTTTTTTTTAAACCAAAAGGAAACTGAGGCTCATAAATGGAATGCAACTTACCCAGATAATATAAAGAGCAGGCATTAGAAACAGATCTCTTTACTCTTTGATCAGATAATTTTAAAAAAATTATTTAAAATAATACATGTTGTTATTATTAATAATATAAAGATAATGTTTCAAAAATGGGAAAATAGAATAGTAAGATTTAACAAGAAATATATTAGAAATTGCAGATTGTGATAGTTTGACTCATAAATTTTTGATTTTTTGATGGCGTAAGAGATATACATTCTCTAGAAACCATACATTGAATATTGCTCTTTTCCCTGGCTTTTTATACGTGGTAAAATACTCTCTTGAGATGCTGGGCAGTAGTGAGCCACAGCTCCCAGTCAGCCACACCATCGCAAGAAAGAGCGTCTGATACTCCACAGTATGCTCTGTTGCACAGCTGTGTCTGTTTGTTTGTTTGCATTGTGTGTGTGGGTGGGGGGGGGTACTGGGAATTGAACCCAGGGCCTTCACGTTGAGCTATATCCCTGGCCCTTTTTTAAATTTTATATTTTGATATAGGCTGTTGCTAAGTTGCTACATTGCCCAGGTTGAGCTCAAACTTGCCATCCTCCTGCCTCAGCTCCCAGAGAGCTGGGATTATAGCTGTGGGCCACCATGCCTGGCTTTAGCTATGATGCTTGGTAGGCTAGGTGTATGAGATATATATATGAGTGATGATATTTTCGACTTACAATGGGTCTATCTGAACCTAACCCCATCATAAGTCGGGGAGCATCTGTAATTATGCTAATATTTACTGTATATGATGAATGATTGAATATCTATTATGTTCTAAGCACAGAACTGATAACTCACAGTATCATCTAATTTAACCTCTCTGATCATCATGTGCATTATGATCTCTATTTTATTACAGAGAATGAAGGCAAAGAGGGGTTATATAACTTGTACAAGTTCCCACAGTTAGTGGGCAGTAGAAGCTGGGATTTGAACGAGGCCCTTCTGTCTTCAAAGCTTACACTTTTCCAAGGGCCAGATCGCCTTCATAAATGTGACATCAGCAGGCTGAGATTGTACCTCAATGGGGGAAACGTTTACCTAATTTAAAACTGTTTTGGAAAAATTACCACTAAGCAGAAAAATGGCACTTTCTCTTAAACTCCAGTTCTTCTCTTTGAAGCTCTCTCTTCCGCTCCTTCCAGAGACCTTTACAAGAAAACAGCCTGTCATTTCCAGCGGTTAGCTTCTTACCCCTGCAATGCTCCCTTGAGCTTGTGAGATTCCCACTGTGCCACAGTGCTTTGGGCCTTCTGGGAAAATGTGCTGACCAAGTGTTGATGGT
>PVJO010009129.1:0-70834 GCA_004026905.1 Hystrix cristata
CAGAGTAGTCAGTTTTATTGTGCCATTTCCATTATGTATACAACACATTTGATCATATTCATGCTTTCTATTACCTTCCTTTACTATTCCTGCTTCTATCTCTGTGACCTACTTCCTCTTTTTCGAATAGTCTCCCTTCCACTTCCGTTTTATTTTCCTAGATTCCACATATGACACAAAATATGCTGTTCTTGTCTGACTTTTTCTTATCTGGCTTAACGTGATGTTTTCAGGTTTTATCTGTTTTCCTGAAAATGACACAATTTCATCTTTCTTTATGACTGAGTAATACTACATTGTGGATATACATCACATTTTCTCTATTCATTTGTCCACTGATGAGTGCCAAGGCTGAGTCCATAGTTTGGCTGTTGTAAATTGTGCTGCAATAAGACATTGGTTTGTAAGCAGCTCTACAACATGGATAGTGCCTCTGGTAACTATATCCCAAGGGGTGGTTTCACTGGCTCATGCGGTAGCTCTACTTTTTGAGAAAATTTGTTTCTGATTCCCATAGTTCCTATAATACCACTTGACTGGCGTGAGATGGAACTTCACAGTAATTTTATGTGCATTCCCACATGGCAAAAGATGTTGAAAAATTTTAATATAATTATTGGTCATTTATATTTATTCTTTTGATAAGTGTTTGTTCTTTTCATTGGCTTTGGATTACTTACTATTTTGGTGTTAAGTTTTTTGAGTTTTTCATATATTCTGAATATTAGCCCTTTGTCAGATGAATAGTTGTCAGAGATTCTCATTCTCCAGGCTACCTCTGTGCTCTGTCGATTGTCTCTTAGGCTATGCAGGAGCTTTTTAATTCAATGGGATCCCATTTGTTAATTCTTGATATTACTTCCAGAATGATTGGAGTCTTGCTGGGGGGGTTTGCTTGTGTCTATATTTTTAACTGTTTTCCATATATTTTTTTCCAGCATTTTCAAACTTTTAATTATTACATTAGATCTTTGATGCATTTTGATTGGACTTTTGTGTAAGATCAGAGATAGAGACCTAGTTTCAATCTTCTGCGTATGGATATACAGTTTTTCCAGCGTCATAGGTTAAACAGGACTTTTTTCCAATATATTTGTTGCCTCCATTGAGAATCGGGTCTCTGTAGCTGTGTAGATTTGTTCCTGGGTCCTCACTTCTATCCTATTGGTTTACGAGTCTGTTTTCATGGCAGTATCATGTCTTTATAACTATGGCTTTGTAGTATGTTTTGATAACAAATATCACAATTATAATGATGCTTTGAGGGCCGGGGATTTAGCTCAGTTGTTAGAGTGCTTGTCTTGCAAGCACAAGGCCCTGAGTTTGATCCCCAACACCACACACACACAAAAAAATAAATAAAATAATGATACTTTGAAAACTGATCTTTTTGCTCACTTTTCCTTGGATATAAGTGGTATTATGTGCTTCCATACATATATTAGGAATATTTTTCTAGCTTTATGGCCTAAAATATTTTCTATTTTGGAGAAATTTCCATGAACTTCTGAAAAAAAGGTGTATTCTCTAGTTGGATTCCCCAGTATCTGATGAATTCATTTGATCTCTAATACAGATATGATGTTTAACCTTGATTACCAAGTTTGCTGGCTTGAGAAACACCTACAAGATTACTAAAGCATAGTTTTGGGTGTGTCTGAGTGAGTCATGGGCGAGCAATTTAGAGATTATATGCAACTCCTGGTCATTTCTCTCTGGTTGTTTTCTCTCACTGTGTTTCCCAGGTGCCATGAGGTAGGCTGTTTTCCTTCCACAATAGTCTTCTGCCGTGATATTTCTGTCTTGGATTTAGTCAACTATGGACTGCAATCTCTGAGACCGTGGGTCAAAGTAAAACTTTTGTTCTTTATGTTGTATATGTCAGGCATTTGGTCTAAGAAATAAAAAGCCAAGTAATAGAGTATTAAAGCTTTAATATTTGTTTGTTGATTTTTTTTGACCAAATAACATATCTATTGCTGAGAGTGCAGTATTAATTGTTTTGGGGCCTATGTGTTAGTTTCTGTCCAGTAGTATTTGTTTTACCACATTGGGTATTGTTTTGGTTTATATCTAAATATTCCCTCAGAAGCCTCAGGTGCTCATAGGTGGGCTTTTGAGGAGGTGATTGAATTATGGGAGCATGATAATCATGAGTGGATTATTCCACTGTTAAATTTATAGCTAACGTCTTGTTAGGAGGTAGGACCTGGTCAGAAGAGGTAAGTCAGTGGGTCATGGCCTGGAAGGGTTTATCTCTTCCCCATCCTGTTGGGAGGTGGTTGGATATGGGGTGTGTGAATATGGATTAAGCATGTGACACTGGTATTAAGAGTGTGTGATAACTAAATGGGTTTAACATACTTCTGGGTGTGGAAAATTGAAGCCCCTCCCTGGGTGTGGGTGGCACCAATCAATAGGCTTACTGCCTGGGTAGACTTTAAAGGGAGAGAGGGAAGGCAGGCTTGCTGCTGCTGCTTGCTGGTTCTCTGCCTCCTGGCTGCTCTGCCATGGCTGCTCTGCCAGGGACTGTTTCTTTTCTGTGATGCCCCTCTGCCATGCTGCCCTGCCTTGGGGCCAGCCAATTAAGGATTGAAACCTCTACAAACTGTGAGCCAAAACAAAACTTTCCTCCTTTAACTTGTCATGTCAGGTATCTTGTCTCACCGATGAGGAAAGTAACTAAAATGACTATTTTGTCAAAAGATTAAGAAAATAAATCATTAATTTAAATAAATGTATTTTAGTCAATAAATCATGGATGAAAATTTATTGACATTCATAGGCTCATATCTGTAGCCTAGTTTTCTTTATTATTAAGCTTTCCAATGATATTTGTGTATATCCAGTATGCATTAAAAAAATCATAAAATGGGGGCTGGGGATTTAGCTCAGTGGTTAGAATGCTTGCCTTGCAAGCACAAGGCACTGAGTTCAATCCCCAGAACCAAAAAAAAAAAAAAAAAAAAAAAAAAACACAAAAAAATCATAAAATGCTCACTTTGATATATTTCTCAAGCCAAATATAATGCATAGTAACTTTGACAGAGCTAAATATTAATACTTTGAAGTTCTTCGGGTATTTAATCTCTTGATTGAGAAATATTAAAAGTAATAAAAATACCTACATGGGGTTATTTTAGAAGCTCACATATTTCTGTTTATTGTACCATGATCCTTATTTTTGTTTTATTAGGTAAAGCTCCAGAAGTCACATTTTCTTATGTGTCTTAATGATTTGATGCTTACGGTGGGTGGTTATTGGACATTTTTTTGGTCATGGAGTCTAATGGCAATGCTTTCATGAAGCATACTTAAGAACAATTATTTTGAATTCTGACACATTAAAGCATGAAATGGTCCTTATAATCCTTATTTTTTTTACTGCGTTGAGTCAAGCTCTAGGATTTTCATTCCTTTGTGTAATTTAATGGTTGGTGAACAGATTATTTGATAATTTGGTCACATATCTATGATATGAGGCTAAATTATGTCTCAGCACATACTAATGAATATAGATACCAATGAAACTAGGAAATATAATGATAACATGTGTAGCAAGTTACTCTTAAGAAAGTATTTAGCCATGTTTTTGGTCATACTTTGCAGCAAACTAAAGAAACAAGATGTTTAAATAATAGGCTTTTGATGTTTTTTTCTCATAAATACTTTGAAAGAGGTGATTAAAGGATGATCTACTTTTATGTATCTTACTTCAGTGTTTGAAGCTTTTTATTCTGACTTCTGGCAGTGACTGATTTTATATGTGTGTGTGTGTGTGTGTGTGTGCGTGCGCGTGCACATGTGTATACATATACCTATATGGATTATATGAATATTTTATCTTTAGAATAATTATTTAGTTACTTAAAAAACCAAAGACATAAAACCTGAGGTATTGCGTTGCAAGTCAAATATTTGAAGAGTGAATTTCAAAGGTCTTTTCTAAACTAGAAATATTAGAGCAATATTCTTAAGTATACTTAAAATTTAAAAGTTGAGTGTTTTCAAAAAATATATTTCAAATCAGTTTTTAACATCATTTATTTCACAAAACATAGCCTTTTGAAATGAGAGAATAATACTGTTCACTTAAAATTATATTTGTCTTTTATATGAACTGGAATAGAGGTTACAGTGATCTTTACATATGATACACCCATGTCTGCATTTATATACCTGACTGTGAGAATTGAATTTTCAGATAAGTTTCTATATATGTACCTCAAATGTTCAAAGGCCAGTATCATAATCAAAGTGAAATATCAAGTCATTTAAAATATAATATTTTAATTTCGTGATAAATCAGTAGATTGTGATGTTTAAAAATAATTTTCATGATTCAAGTTAAGGTGAATATCATCCTGGTCATTTGAAACTTTTGAAACTTACATAAGTCAAGTCATATCTCATTGCAGAAAGGAATGTGCTTTTTACATTCATAGGTGTAGATGCTACAATGTCCATCTTCTAAGGAAATATTCTATTTGGCACCCTGGATAGTTCTCACTAGCAAAGTGACAATCATTTTTAGCTACAGATCTATACCGTCATCTGAACAGAAAAGACAAATCTCATGTCCATACATTAATGGCGAGCCATGCAAATTTTTTATGTTTAATAAGTAGGTAAAAAGTGAACTGTTTTTTAGCTACCAAGCACTCATAATGAATATAATATACATATCATCTACTAGTTGTTTTCACATTTTCAACTTTTGAAATATTGCCATCTTTTAGAATAGTTTTCATAAGATATGTTTACATTGTCAGCTCATAACTTTTACTCCAGAATAGCTCATTCCATAGCACAGGTATTTATGTAGTCATAGAGTTTCTTATTAAAAATATTTAGTAATTTACCCAACGGATCTTAAATTTAACTCTGTGAAATTTCCAAACGTTTTATGTACTTTATCATGAAAAAAATATTTATTTTTAAGTATATATAAGAGGTTTAGTGGAAATCTTATGAATCTCTTCCTGGTTATCATATATATGTTTTATCTTCTCATAGCTTACCCTTTCTTGTTGTGGAGTGTGTGTTAGGATGTGTATGTGTACTTCTCCATGTATTAAATATTATATTTTAAATGTAGATTAAGGCTCTTCTCCAAATTTAAAGGGATTTCCTCTGTTTCTTGCAGGAAACTGGGCTATAAATAGTTTGAGAGCAGTTGAATATAATTTTAGAATTATATTTGTGAAATACACAAATGGTTACTTTCATCCCAACTATCAACACAAGAGATTTGCCAAGATTTATATTTAGTGAGCTATATCATTTTACCTTTGCCTTTCTAACTGTATGAAGTTGCCAATAGTTTTGCTATCTCTCTGCAAATAGTGAATAATTTTCCCCAGAGGAAAACTCTAAATGTTCGGTTCACCTCTCTAACTTTCATTTTACTGCATGCATTTTGGAGCAGCAATACTACACAACCTGCTGTTCTTATATACTTCTTGATATTTTATCTTACTCTTTTTTATTTGGTTATGAATGTGAAAATTTAAACTCAGATAAGTAGAATAACTTATCCTAATAGTTTAGGCACTTTTTACAGGTGGAAAATTACAACTTGTTTAGTCTGTTAATTTTTGTCCTTATCAGAAGACACATGTCACCTATTAGTCACTTCCTATGAATACAGGTGCCACCGATGGGGCCAGCGTGTGCCTCCTGTACCATAGACAGCAGGGTTGAGGGCACGGATGACCTGTGTATCATTCTGTAGTATCATGTGTGATGGGCTGGGGTTGCCAGCCCATCTTCCAACATGCCTGGGCTTGTCTCCCTCTCTGATGTAGAAAGAGTGAGAGGAATCAGAAGATGTTGCAAAGCAAAAGCAAGTTTATTTGCAGAAGAAAGTGATACAAAGCCACGCGAAGGAGTGAGGGCCATCGATGAGGGCTGTGATCCTGTTTCATGGGGTAGGAACCCAGGGACTCCTCCTTCTTCATCTGAATGATGGTTGGCATTTGCTAGGGGTTTGGGTTTCCTGGGCCAGTAGAGAACCGGGGCAAGCCCAGCAGCCTTCACAAGGAGGAACCAGGGAAGTCAGTGCAGCCTACATCAGGAGTAAAACCACAAAACTGCCTGCTGGTCATAGACTCAGATTGTTACAGAGGCTGTTTCTCTTACTTTTTGAAGGACCCGGGTCCTTATTCTGACCCTATATGGGGGTCCCATGTTTCCCTATGCTAGTATAGGGAGCGGCTTCATCACATTTGGTGACACTATTTGTATGTGACCTTTCTTGTATAGTTAATTTCTTCTGCCTTTTTTTCTAAAGACTCTACAAGTAACTTGAAGATTTTGTGGAATACCCAATGTTAAATGTCGATAAACAAATTGCTGCATAAAACAAATATTTTCAGAACTTCAACTAAGAAATTCAGTGATATGGCATTATATGCATAGTTCTTATAACGTTTAACACAAACATACAAAAATGCTTGCATTAAAAATAAAAGAAAAAAAAAGGCTGTATTAGCTACTTTTCCAGCGTCAATGGTTTGCAAGAGAGCGGATTTAATACAGGACAAGTCCAATTACATTCACACATACAAGCCAAATGCAGGAAGAGTGTCGCATGTCTGTCCCTGCCCTCAGTGACCTGAAAGATCCAATCAAGGGCTGGGAGCCCACAGCACTGTCCCATGTACATCTGTGTCTGCAGATGATGGCTGAAGAAATCTTAACTGGAACCAGGATGTGATGCTCACAACAGAGATGATGACCACAGCTCACCCTGAAGCAAACTGTAGCCATCCCTGTCCAGGGCAAGGACCCAGGCTCCCTCTGTGATGAGAAATAGCCAAGTTCCCTTCAAGAGAACCAGCCGCAACAGAGCTTCTCCTGGGAAACAGCCGGCCCCTGTCTTCTGCTCCCTTTCTCCTTAATGTTGTGTCGGCAATAACCTTCAGATGAATCTCCTAGGCCCAGAACTGCACGAACTCAGTCTAGCTGGGTCTTCCCGCTCAAGTTGACCACAATAGTAAGTTCACCACAATGGCAAAAAGCAGCAAACCAGCAGGAGCAAAAACAACAACGAACCCAAGAAATGTGTTGCAAAGTATAAGAAGATAAAGTCTAAAGGAAAAATTATTAAATAATTAGATTAAATATATACTAAATTATGGTACTTTTTTCCAACTACTCAATTGTAGTTCCAAATGTATCGTAATGTATAGATATTATTTGGCATAGGCTATGAATAGATATTAAGATATTTATCCTCCATATTTAGGCAGTTTTTACATATGAAGTTTTTAATATTATCCTCTTTCCCTTCCTTTGAATTTATTTGGAATCATAATCAGTCTTTTCTTAAATAAAAAATTAAATTGTCATTGAATTAAAATGATCTTGGAGATTATCTCAGTAGCTCCTTAAAACTAAAACAAAAACCAGAAAATATTCCTTAGGCTTAGACTTTATGTCTCAGAATTTAATTTTTTTTTTTTTTTTTTGGTACTGGGAATTGAACTCAGGGCCTCATGCTTGTGGGGCAAGCACTCTAACTACTGAGCTAAATCCCCGGCCCAGGATTTAATTTTTTAATTTGATGAAATTGAATAATAAGGGGGCAAATTTCCACTTACAGAGTATATCATCTGTAAGTTGTATCAGTTTTGGATAATTTTTAATTTTTGAACAGGAAAATATGCTGAGCAGAGGAAAAGACAAAAAACAAAATGTAAAAGTGAGAGGTCAGAAGACAAGAGCTGGAAAATTGATGTTGGAACAATGATATTATAAAAGCTTTTGAAAGGCAAGTCCTTCGTTATCACAATGTATTACATATAATGTAACTTGTTTTCTTAACTCAACTTACCACTGACAGTCATATGATGTTGGGAAACTGCTTACCAATATTGTTCCTTAGTGTTAACATTAGCAAAATTACTGCAGTGAACTACTGGGAATAGGAAAGTTTAAATATTATGTAATTTGTATATTGAACAAGTGGGACTCATTGGGTATTATTAGAAATTAACTTCATTCTTTTTTTTACTTATCATAGACTCCGTGTAGTTGATTTTTCCTTCTCTCTGGTAGAAATACAAATCTACCTTCATCTTTCTGATCATTGTTAAGTATGAAAAATTTTTCCAATAATTAGTTGTCCAAATATGTACATTTTGATTTCGTCTTGCTTCTCAGCGGAGTCTGCTTCAGGCCTGGTGCTGTACTGGGCAAGAGGATAGAGGATAATAATTCCTTATCTGTCAAGAATTTCTTCATTTCCTCCTGAGTTTAAGTTGCAGGGATCTATTACTGCTTTTCGGACACGGCTTAAAGCAAAAGTATCTTTGATAGTACATTACACGATGTTTGCTTTTGGGAGAGCTTAATGACTTCCCTATTGATCATCTAGGTGAAAGCTGCCATTACCTTAATATAGTTGAATGAATAGCTAGAATCTAAGTTGCTCAATACTCACCTTGGAAAACTTAAAAATATACTGTAGGACGCTTAGCTTTTACTCATGAGCTTATTCTCCCATTTGGCCCTGAGGCACAGACTTTTGTTTTGTTTTTGTTTTCTTGAAACAGGGTCTTACTATGCAGTTCAGGCTGGCCTTGAACTCACTATGTAACCCAGGCTGGCCTCAAACTCATGGAAGTCCTCCTGCTTCAGCCTCTAGAGTGCAGAGACTTCAGGTGTGCACCATCACATCTGACCACGCATGGAATTTTAGAAAGATTCGCTCCCTCTCTCTCTGTCCCTGTTGGCAAGCCTGAACCTACTTACACATCATTTACCCTGATAAATGCTGGATGACAACTTTGAGCAAGTGATGATGTCTCTTTACATGCTGTCAGAACCCATAGTCACAGCCCTTCATGCTTTGCTTTTGTTGAAATGAATTAAAAATCCATTCATGGAGTTAGCAAATTTCCAAGATATACATTTCTCACCTATAGTCTTACTGAAACCATTTCTTCAAGGCATGAGCAGTTAAGCTGTGTGGAAAACATACCCTGATCTTCTCCTGTATGGAGAGGGATCACAACACACAGATACAGCTTTCCAAAATTTTTCTCCAGTTTCTAAGTACATTACTCAGTCTTTCCAAGCTCTCTCATAGATGTAAAACCAGGTAAGGTTTGCAAACCAATTCTCAGATGATATTAGGCATGTTGTAGTATGATGAGGTCACATTTCCCTTTGCATTGTGGGAGTTCTTGGTGCCTATTAATGTGATTTCAGCCAATGTTGAAGCAGTAACACTTTAAAGTGACTTGCTTGCTGAGACTGTACACTATTTTACAGCTGCCAAGGTATTATTTCCAGTAAAACGCACCAGTAGTTTTAGGTAATGCTCATTAATTAAAGCTTGTTTTCTGATGTGAATAATCAGGACCAAAATAGTATCTTTTAATAATTCAATATTTAAATTATTAGAACACATGATTTTAAATATCTTTCAAAGGCTCTTAATGCTTTGAATAAATTAAGGTCCTGAAAAATCTTGTAATAAGGAAAGATATATTACTCCATTTCACTGTATTTAATTCATATCCCACAAATTAATTTCTTTTAATTTTTCCTTTTTTTCCTCATAAAATCCAAAAAAGTGATGTTACTTCCCAGAGGATAATATTTTGAGACTAAAATTACTGACAATTTTCCACATTTCCTGAGTTTTCTTTTTATGAGTTACATGTTGTCTGACAATATCTTAATTTTAATATCTGATCTGGTCATATAATGGTGAACAATATCAATTTAGGTTTTAACTTTAGTCATAATGTACAGGAAAAGTAATTCGATGTGATAGTCTCTCCACAATTGCACATTCAAATCTTCCCAAGTAGGGTAAAGCTGGGTCAGCCACAGGGGCCGGCTTGGAGTCTTACTTCAATGTAAGTGTCCTCCTACAAGTTAATGTGGGAATTATAGTCCAATCTCCAGCAAATTGAAGTAAGCTTTAAGTATACTAAGAAACTTTACTTTTGCATGAAAATCTTATTTTAGTTCTTGGATAAAATAATTTATAGCTAACATCGATACAAATATTGTAACTCTTACTAGTTAAGTAGTTCCACGAGTTCAATTTTTCATAAGTTAAATTTTTAACACATTTAAGACATATCAATTTAACATAGTTATGTAAGTTTAACCAAAATACAACATGCTAATAAGTCACAGATAGAGTACAGCTAGATAATAAAAAACTCTATCTTTCATAAAGAAAAATATGCCTAAGAACAAGAGTCATTATAAAAACCAAGAAAGCTATCCTTGATGACTTTTAGAGAGCAAGAAGCTTTGTACAACTGATATGAAAAAAAATTAAATAATGGGAGGCATAAATATAAAAAAGTATTTCAAAGTGTTTGTTTTTAAGATTGATACAATTACCAGTAAATATAAATCAAATGCTTGAATGTAAAATGTATAAATTTCAATAAGAAAACAGTACTACATGATGTAATTCATAAAATGCTGAATATATATGCATATATATATACACATATAAATATATATATGAGTTTTATAAGTATTGTATTTTTATCTGGAAAAAATGACATATCTGACATCTGTGGGTAAAAATCTGGTAAATAATTCAGACTATATAGTTAATAGTTATTTACCTCTTAGGCCTATTTTTGTAAATATCCATGACGGTTCTGAAAATGTCTGTATTAGGTGCTAGTGACAGTACTAAAGTGTGTCAGGAGCTGTGCTTTCCTGTCATTAAGGTGTAAGCTGGGAAAGCAAGGACCGTGTTACTGACTTCTTTCCTTCCCCTGTAAGTTAGATTGCTTGTGTTTACACTCTGCTCCTCAACTTTTTACAAGGTATAAGGCGATAAACCAGTTTGTCCAGAAAATTAGATATTATGGAGTGCTGTCTTGACACAGACTCGATAATGAAGTTGTCCGTAATGAAGAGAATGTCTCAATTTTTAAAGGTGCTAAAACAGTAGAATGTTTCATAAGTTATAAGACTTATGTTGGAAGAATTTTATTCAAGTTTTAAAGGCATTCTTGAAAAATATGCAAGAATAGCAGATAAAAAATAGTAAGGACCTGTATAAAAACAAACATAATTAATTCACTTCTAGTAAGATGAGTCAGGTTATAGTGGATATGTACTTTTTCATTTTGATGAGCTGAGGTGCCATTTTGAATCCAGGACTGAAATGTGCCGGATAAAAGATATTAACATGACAAGAGATGATGCTAATCACAGTCTCCCCTCTCTAATCTTTGCCCCCAGCGATCTCAGCTTCTATTCTAAGTACATATTAAACATACTACAAAATAAATATCTTTTAAAATTAAAATTGTTAGTATGCTTTCAATGACATATTCTGTTTCCATCTCAACCAATTATAATGTGTTGATCAGTCCAAGTGTCGGATTCTTGACATACTGTCAGTTGCACTGTGCTAAACAAGCATAATTTGACATACACAAAAGGTATAAAAAGTTTCATGATGGAAGGAATGTAAAGCGGCATTGGCTTCTTCCTGCATCATTGTTGTATAATTGCTTAAACACTAAACTAATTCACAAAATCCTGGCATGCTGTAGGAAACATCTGTAGGAAATAATTGAGGATTAAAAATAGTGACTTCACTCATAGAGAATTCATTACCCAGTTAGTGCCATAGTCTCCACATACACCTTTAGCTTCAAAATTATATTCATGACTATACAATACACGATAGAATATTTCAGATGTCATGACTTTCTAACTCCCTAAGTATTTGCTAAACTGTATAAATATTCCCTTCTCAAAAAAGATTCTATTCTCAGTCGTATGTGCAATTCTGAGATGAAGCAAAATGAAATTGTGTCCAGGGAATTTAAAAGAATACATGGAAATATAAACTGGTTTATGTCAATTGGGTCATTGTTTCTGATTCAACTTTAAAGGAGTTGTTGAATCTTTTTTTCATTTTTTGGGTTATCAACTAATTAAATTTTGTTTATGTTAACTAAGATGTCTTCATTCATACAGTTTAGCTGTCAGGATTCAAAATGGAGGCCATCTTTGTCAATAGGATTTTGCATTTTATCCAGGAAATTTTTTTCCAAGATGTACTTTAACCAATAAATGACTTTTTGCTTCATGGAATTCTACAAATCAGTTTATTTAAATAATAGCTCGTTCAGTTAAGAAAACATTTTATTCAATAGCAGTTCATTTTTTTAGGATCCCTACACTGAGAGATTTATCTTGAATGATTTGAGTATAAATCTCAAACTCCTACCCTAAATTTTCAATGTCCATTAGAATGATCTTATCTATACATTATAGGAGCTATTGTGACTACAATACTGAAATCCACAAGCGAAGATAATGACCAGTGCTTTGCAGGACTCAATGTAGTCAAAGACATAAGATTTTTAAATACCTAATTATGCAACTAGTATTTTTAAAGTTCTGATGTTAAATACACAATGTACTTCTTCCAAATAACACATTTATACTAATCATCTAGACATATTTAGGAAGGAAAGTAAGAAGGAGGAAGAGAAGGATAAAAGGGAGGGAGAAAGGGGGAGGGGATTTTTTGAATCGATATATCTGAGAATGACTCAGATTTAGAAATACGAACCACAATACTTGTGAGCCTAAACCAGATTTACTATAACTCAGATAAGTAAATACTTCAATGACAAATTACTGTATTAAAATTACACATACATACGTATTTCAACTAATGTTTGGAACAGGCTTAAACCATCTCCTCAAGAAATTCTTCTAAAATTTTCAAGAAGTTTTGGGCTGGTTTATAAAAATAACCATTATTAACATTATACTATTATCTAAATTTGTAGTTTACTAAATTATATTAAAAATAGAATAAATACAAAAAAATCCGATTTTTAAAAATTACTTTATGTTTTGCAATTTTTTACACTCTTGAGGTTCATGCCTCTTGTGCCTGAGTGGTGAAAATACCATATAATGTTGTGTAACTACTTGTCTCTTTTCAAGTCACATTTAGAGACACAACAGACAAAAGACTGAAATTGGCAAAATTATTACTCACAGTACAGTAACTGACAAACTCTATAAATGGCACTTGATGTATTAGTTTTTTTTTTTTTAATTTAAGTGATATGGACGATGTTAAGTCAGTTTAAAATAAAATGTATGTGTCTACAGTGAACACATAGTGAATGACATAAACATACACAAAGTAAGTTTTCTTTCAATATTCTACCCCAGCTATGTGAAATAAGTTATTTAACCATTTATGGACCAGAGTTTATTTGGCATACTTCATTTTGTTGTCTTTTTTGTCCTACTGATTATTCCCTCCACTGACACACAGCAAAACTTTCACTTCCTGTTCCTGAGATAATAGGTCTGCTGTCCTAGAACTATCAGTTCTAGAGGTAGAAGGCTTGTACCAGGAACGACAGTGATTCTTTGGGGGAGCTCCAGTTTTCCCCATTGCCTTTGGACATTTGTATCCAATTCTTTCAGGCTTCCAGCACACACTCTTCAGCCTTCCAACACAGATTTACACTAGGTTCTGCAGAGGTTCAGGCCTTTGACTTTCAACTTTCACCTGGGCTCTGGTTGTCCAGCTCACGGATGGATATTTTGCATTATTATACTCCCGGTTCTGCAGGCAGTCATTGTAAGCCTACCTTCTACTTCCTGAACGTTACTAAGTATGTCTTCTTCATTACATCTGCTCCTCTAGTGAACCCCGTTACAAGGGGAGAGCCTCTCCTAGCATACCAACCTAAGGAAATATCTTGCCCACAGCAACTATAAGAGTTGCAGAGCGGCTCTTTAACATCATAATGATGAACTTTAAAGTGCAACATCAGCAAAATGGTAAAGCAGGAGCTTTCAAATTTTTATCTGTCTACCACTCCCACACAGAAATATTGAGCAAAAAAGCAGACACTGTCAGAACTGACTTTGTTATAACTCTGGAAAATAATAAATATTGTCAGCAACCAAGTGAATGCTGAAAGAGCAGATAACTTCAGAATGATAAGAAAGCTCTGTGGCATTTTTATTTATTTTAAACTGCTTCCACATCACAGTAAGTAATGCTTTTAAAGATAGAAGACCATATTCCCAAAGTGAGACCCTGGTGTCTGGTTTTCGAGGAGGATCAACAAACCTTAGTTGTCAATAATTCTGTTTATCTGTTTTCCTAGTCTGACATGCCTGAAGGCTATTACGGATTCTGGACTTTGTTTTGCCTCACAGAACTCAGGTTGGAACAGCTGTCAGCATCGCTTGCAGATTCATGAAGACAAACCAACACCCCACACATGCCCAGAGAAAAATATTATGTAAGTGTACGATAGGGTGTCTAAGGCCTGAGAGGAAAATCTGGAGGACATGTCTGCAAATAAGAACATTCAGAAACATTCTTGTACATGAAACTCACATAGATGTCTAGAGCAACACACAGGATCAGGAAAACTCCAGAAGCATGAAAATTTCAGCTGACAGAGATCTGTAGCCTCAGTGCAAGGACAGCTGAGTTGGCATGTTCTAGCTCTAGCCAGTTTTCAATGACTCTGAGAGGTGTTTAATTTTTATTTGATTATTATTATTTCCCTTTGTAACTTTTGTGTTGATATTGTTACTTTGTGTGTGTATGTTGTGTCTCTTTTAACAATATTGAAGCTTCTTTTTCTCTCTTTCTTGGTGCTCAAGGGTATCTGCGTTAAAATATTGGCTAAATGAAAACTAATGGAATAGATAGTGATCACACACAAGAAAAAATACAGTTTTGTCAAAAAAAAAGTTTGGAAAATAAGCAAAGGAACTACTATAGCCTTCAAAAAAGTGAAAAACAGCAAGCAGTGGGGAAAGAGAATTTTATTTCCACTCTGACTGTATTATCATATTCAAATGTTTAGGTTTAAACAGCAAAAAAACAGAGCATAGAAAGAAACAAAGTATGTTACATTTCAAAGGAATAAAATATATTTCTAGAGCTGCTCTTGAAAAAGCCAGACATTGGATTCAACTGGCACATTTTTTTTAAGTCTTAAATATGTCCAAGACACTAAAAGATAACAAGAAGAAGTAAAGAAAAAGAAATTATAAAAACGAAACAAAATAAAAGTTCCAGTGCTGAAAAGTACACATAAACTAAACTAGAAAAAAAAAAACAAACTAAAATTAAAAAAAAAAAACGACAATAGAGGTTCCATACTAAATTTAAAAGCATGAAGAAAAATCAGTAAATTTGACAGTAAGGAAAATGAAATTATTGAGCCTGCAGATCAGGAAAATAAAAAATTAAATAAAACCTAGACATCTTCTGGGACAACATTCAGCAATTAAATGCTTACATAGTGGAGTTGTAGGAAGAGAAGAGTAAGTGAAAATGGTAAAAAAGAATATCTGAAGAAAAATGGTCAAAAATTTACCAAGTTTGATGAAAGTCATGAATATTCATGAATCTTCACGTCTAAGAAGTTCAATAAACTTCAAGTAGAATAAAATCAAAGATCAAATTGAGACATATTATAATCAAACTGTTAAAAGACAAAGATATTTGAAAAGCAGCAAGAAACTTAAAAGCGGCAAGAACAAAGTCACAGAGGGATCCTCAGTAACACTAAGAGCTGATTTCTCAACAGAAGTCATGGGGATTAGAAAGGAGTGACATATTTAAAATAGTGAAAGAAGAAAAAAAGGTTAATCAAATAATATGCATCAGGCAAAAGTATTATTCCAAAATGAAAAGAAAACTTTGGTATAAATCTAAGCTGTTAAATGAGTATCATTCACAAAGAAGATGACCAAAAAAATTTATAAGAAGAAATAGGAAAGGAATACAATCTTTCATGATAAGTAGTTTAAGACAAAAGAAGGCAACAGTGAAAGAAAAGAGTATAAATGCCTGTAAGATATATGGGAATGAGACAAACTGTAAAATAGCAGAAGTAAATCATTTTTTTATCCATAAATACTTTAATTGTGAGTGGATTTAACTGTCTAATCAAAATACAGAAATGAGAATAATAGATCAAAAACAATAATTGCACAATACTCAAAAAATAAGGGTAAGTTTTCATTTACTATGACATAAAGAGCATGAGCAATAAAATGGAAAAATATAAAAATTGGATTTGGGAAAAACTGAAAACTTCTATGTATCAAAGGACCGGGAGGAAAGTGAACAATCATCTCTACTTATAGAAATAAAAGAAAAAAATGATATTTTCCATGTAAGAGATTCACACGGCCAATAAACTCACACAAATGCTCAACATCAGCAATCCATAGTGTTAATGGAAATCAAAACCATTTAGAAGCAGTGTCACACTAACTAGAATCATTATATTAAAAATATAAGCCAAAATTACAAGAGTTAGAATGATGTGGAAAAATAAGAACATTTATAGAGTGTTAGTGAAAATGTTAAATTATGCAGCTGCTGTAGAAAAGTATTTGAAGATTCTTCAAAAACTAAACAGAACTACTGTAAGATCCACCAATCCTACTACTAAGCATATACTTAAAAGAATCCAAACCAGGTAGTCGTACTCAGATAATTGTACACCAGTATTCACTGGACATCCACAGGAGTACAAGAGTGGAAAGAATCCAAGCATTCGCCAATACATGCATAAAGGACGGAACACAGGGCAGTTTATAAATACAACAGCTTATCATTCAACAACAAAAAGGAAGTAATTCTTGATACATGCCTACAACCTATATGAAACTTGAAGCTATTGTATTCAGTGAAGGCAGACTCAAGAAAGAAAAGATTGTATGATTACACATATCTAAATTATGAGACTAGTCAAAATCAGAAATACACTATAGTTCGTCAAGTACTATAGCAAGATAAAATGGAAACTCATTGCATAATGGATGTGGAGTTTCTGATTTGTACAATGAAGAATATTTGAAACCCAACAGTGGTAATAACTGTATATTTTGAAAGTAATTAATGCCATTAATTGTACATTTTAAATGACTAAAATTGAAATTTTTATTTTCTTCATATTTTGCTACATTAAAATATAGACTTTCTTGCAAAAACTGATAGCGATAAAGAGAAAAAAACAATAAAATGATTAAAAAGTTCAATCCACCATAAGAAATAATTTAAATAAAAACCTTGCTTTATAGAGATCCAACTCCCAAAAAAATGTCTCTAGACATTTCTATGCAGTATTAAACTACGTATTTGGTCATTTGATACATTTTTAAAAGAATCTGTAAAGCATTTAATTTTCAAATTATTTTTGCTCAGATTAAAGTGTTTTTCAGTCAAAATCATTAGATTCTGTGAATGAAACACATACCATGTCAAAGAACTGAATGCTTAACAATGAAGTACCACAGGGGCTGGGGATTTAACTCAGTGTTTAGAGTGCTTGCCTAGCAAGCACAGGGCCCCGAGCTCAATCCCCAGGACAAAAACAAAAACAAAAAAAAAAACAAACAGAAAATGTAGTACCATAACAGAGTAGCTTATGTAACAATGCATGTTTGCCTCTCACTAATACTTACCTGGAGGGCCAGTGGTCTGAATTAACTTCACCTTACAGCTATGGCCTGTGGACAAAGGAATGGTCGTGCTCAGAGTTGGTGATGTAACCCTCACAGTAATGAGACAACACTCAGACAACTGAAAGAGCCCCGAGGCATCATCTGGAATACCTCATGACCCCAGCCAGGTGCAAATGTGAAACAGCCAAAGGTGCTATGGATGGTACGGGAGCTACCGTTCCTGAAACGCTGGTTATGTTTGGAGATTTTGTTCGTCTTTGTACAGAATTCTAAGTCTGAAGAATCAGCAGTAATTCCATTTCGTCTTAATAGATCACCACTAAGCCACTTTCTTGCCAGAGACATGATGTTAAAGTGACTGTAACTGCAAGGACTGTAACTATTAGTTGTTGTACACCTAGAAAAAGCACGTAACGATCATTTGATAATATTTTTGCCAGAGACTGCAGTATCTTCCTGCTTACTAAAAATCTTGTTGGTGATTTCATACATGCATGTGGATGCATAAGGAGTTAGACTTGTTCCTCATGTGATAAATTAGTCATTTCTGTGACAAAGCTGTCTTGCACATAATGTGCGTTAATTAAATTGTGAACAGGAAATATTCCTTTCATATTAATTGACTAATGACTGTTTAGTTCAATTCTGGTGCATATTTAAGTTTCAAGGACAAAGAACCAAAGTAAAATAAACAGAATTCCTGCAAATTACAGGCCCGAGTTGTTGGCTGTGGACCAATTATCGATTCCAATTAGTATCTTTTGTGACGTCTGCACACATGAAATAATCAGAATCACCACAGAGAGAAATTATAGACCACCATAAAAATCAAAACTACACAGTTTAGTACTATCTTTCGAGGAACGTAGGAACCCATAAAGTCCAAAAACTCTAATTCTTATAACAAATCTTACAACAAAAAGAAAGAAACAGCATACATAAATCTGTCCTCAGTCAGTGTCCACAGCAGGAGGAAACTGCCCTGTATTAATGTTTTATTTATAAGACTAAGAATATAATCATGGGATTAACAATCCTATAATCAAAATTAAGTATCAGGTCATTTTCAATGAAGAACCTAAAAAAATAATTTTATAGCTAAGTTTGTTCAACTAAGTCTTATAAGACATGTTTCCTTGCAGTTAATAAACCTAAATTTGGAAAATTTAAAGTAATTATTAGAAAACGCATACTGTCTGACACCTAACAGTCAATTTTAAAGCAGTCATTTCCTAATTGAACTCAACACGTGTCTTTTTTTTAAAAAAAAAACAAATAAGTATTAATAATTCAAGTGGTTATAGACAGGCTTTAGTTCCATAATTAAGGTGTTTTTCTTGAAGCATTTCTGTTCCATTGTGCGTGTGTGTGTGTGTGTGTGTGTGTGTGTGTGTGTGTGTATTTCCAGGATATACTGGTGAAATCGTGCAGTAAAAATTTTAGTTAGTTTTCAACTTTCTAAGAATATAGCAGAATGCTATGTGAACTTCACTGAAAACTTATCTAGAAGAGGCTTTTGTTGCCAGGTTGCTGGTAATAATGAACTGCCATAGTACACCACGACTTCTCTAATACAATTAATAAAGTTTGGTGATGCAAAAGTGAAAATAATATTATATTTCACATGAATGGAAACAGAAAACCTGGAGGCCTCTCCAAGGGAGGTGTATCACATGGAAAAGGTTTCATTTGTTTATGAGGTAATTTTTGATATTTTCAATTAATTTGCTATTTAATTTTATCTTGATCACTTTTACTTCCTCTCCCCCAGCACTTCCCTCTCCATTCTTCCCCAGATCCCCTTCCCATCTCCACAGTCATCATATTACACTGATGTGTATATGAGTGTCCATGTTTACAGCATCACAATAGCTAAATCATGGAAGGAGTCTGCATACCTATCAACAAATAGATAAGGAAAATGTGACATATATATACAACTCATTCACAAACACATATATATGTGTGTGTGTGTGATATATATATACATATATATGACTTGGCCATAAAAATAGATAAATTTAGTCATTTATAGAATAATGGATGAATCTTGGGATCACAAAATTAGATGAAATAAACCCAATAGAGAATCTTAAATATTAGATATTTTCTCTAAAAAAGAGACCCAAAATATAAATAAATTAAAGAGTAAAATTTTAAAAAGAGAAGGTAGGAAACAAGGAGGTAGACTGTATGGAGATGGAAGGGGCTATTTTAATCTGAGGCAGTCTATACTATCAAATTTCTTGGAAGTATCTCAGGATGGCAACAGGGAACATTTTTCTCTATGATACCAAAGTCAATTTAAAATCATTCCTCCTTCATCCTGGGTAACCCAAATGGTATTCTGAGGCAAAGGCCATTTGGACTTACCACTTCTTCACATTCTAAATGTTATCATTATATATATTCTACTTATTTTCCTCTCTCATCAAATCCTTTTTCTCCTAACTTTTCTTCCTACAATTTTTGATACTTTTTAAATATCTAGGTGACCTAGCAAAAGAACTTCAGTTTTCAATTCTTGAAATCCTTAATCTATGTCCTCTATAACTTTCTCCTTCTTTCCACTTTAGTCATTTCTTCCTTTAGTAGATTTATTTTCCAGTCTTTTACCCTCAGAGAAATAAGACTCTGAAGTAAGTCAGAGAAATGTCCAATAAAAAGTTATTTCCTTTTTTTTTTTCATTTCTCGAGCACTTTATTTATTTGTTGAATTCCAGTATTAACTCAGTAGGCTAGTCACTCACTTTTTGCACATTACTCGACTTCTTCCTTCCCCTGGGTAAATTTAATTGTCCACAGTTTCAGCTTGTCTTTCCCTACATTCTGGGTCAACTTAGCTGTCATCATTGAAATTTAATTCTCCCTCAAATTCCTGTCACCAATCATTTCAGAAAACCTTAATATTTTTTCCGTTTTACTGTAAAAATAAAAGCAGTATCTCCACTTCTATACAAAGCTACTCTGTCTGCTTTTTCTTTCAAGCCTATCATATTTGTCTCAGTAAGAATACTACAATTTCGATCCTCCTGTTCTGCTGTATCTTCACTTTCTTTCTGTACTGTTTTCTGTTGGAAGCACAGAACCACGTTCAAATTTCTCCCCTTAATCCCTCCAATATCACGAAGAAATTGGGACCTTTCTTTTCTTCTCAAAAATGTTAGATTTATGCATTTAATTTTGAGTTTCCCATTCTACATGCATTTCTTTCCTTGTGATGTTTCTTTTTCAATCATTCCAGTGAAATGATTCTTGCAGTGATCTCTAGGAATCACATCCATTTACCTACGGATATTTGAAGCACCTGCTACCCAAATAGTCTTTCTTGTCTTTTTTTCAGTCAGTCTACTCGTGGCTGTATCATCATCACTTCCATACTCTAGGTCAGCATCTCAGGTGGGGATCACTGCAGTTAGGTTTCAATTTATCCACTAGCACAAATCCATTTCCATGCTGCCCTTAGAAGATTTTTTTGTAAATGTATACTCCTTCCCTCTGCAGCATCCTTCCTTATCATTTTTCATATCTCTTCATTCTATGTTAGAGTTATACTGCCCTTTGTTTTTCTGTTCTGAGACTAGAACTCTCAACGAGATGGAAAGTTGTTTCTTCTGTTTAAAATATTACTCTTCAGATATCTTATCTTCCATTTGCTGACCCACCTCATGAATATTTTATGTTTCAACTGAACTTCATTTTCTCCATACTCTTGGTGCTTGCCTCCTCCAACTTTTGTTCTTTGTATTAGTAGCCCCATGTAACCCATGCATACGTTGTTCTTTTCCTACTAAAATATTTACCAGACTGTTGGAATTGTTCAATTATTTCTCTGTGTCTTACAGAGCTGTTTCTGTAATTATTCTTTAGACCTGGTAACTAAAAGGTTCCTGCCATGCCATAGCTGCTCATAAATATGCTTTAAATAAGCCAATAAATGAATGAATAATAAAAATGTCATACCACATGCCATTATGATTATTTAGGAGATAAAATTATTGTGGTTGCAGCTTATAGAGAATAATGGCTTCTCTTGTTATTTAAATATTTAAAGCCCCGTGTAATCTTTGTATCAGTACCTTTATTTAAATTTTGCATTGTTTTGTTTCTGAAAGAACATATGGATTTTTGATTCATTATTTCTTTTGTATATCATCAAACACTGCTCTTTTAATTACAAGGCGGCTTTAAAAGAACACAATATCCAAAATTTTTAACTCTCTGTTAGTTCTAAACAATCTCACAGGCCTGTTGACAGTGTACATAGTAGTAGCTACAGGAATAGATAAAATTGTTTTTAAAATGAAATATTTCAGAAAAGAATTTGAAACTCCTTTAAAAATATGTACTAAAAATCTTTAGTGAAATTTAAAAGGAGCTAGGCCTGATATAACAAATCCAACTCGTTTTCTCATTCAAGTCTTTTGCTCTCTTGATGAATAGGTTCACTTTTGAATAATTCATCAACTCAATTCAGAAAGTTTTAATGAACAAAGATGTAACTTAGTCTGGTGAACATTAACTTTTTTAAACCTGCTTATGATTCCTTTTCTTAGGCTGAACTTTCCTGAGATCAATTTATTAAACTAAACTACTCATTCTTTATTCCAAGGAAGATTTTGATTTCTGAGATTTTTTTCATTATCGCCTAGAAGTTGGCTTCCTTGTTTTCTCTCAACATAGCTCATGGGGTACACCTTTGAGTCTGGAAGGTAAAGTTACTTTTAAAGTCTTGCAAGTCATCTTTTAATTCTCCCGAAGCTCTTTAATGTTCTTTCTGGAAACTCTCAGGTCTCTTATTCATCATTCATTTTGTTTCACCTTAATTACTTTGTCTACATCATATTAATTACTTGTTTTTTGAACAAAGCAAGATTTTCATATCTGATGTGTTATTCTGATGAAGGAAGAGGGGAGAGAAAGAAGATAAAAAAGTAATTAAGATGTGTTATGTCCATGTAACAACTCCACCATGATGAATGTAATCATCATATACCACAAATATGTACTAATAAAACATTTTAAAAATAAAAATAAATGTATGAGTCCAACTTCCCCAAACATTTTGCTTTCCCTGACCAAATTTAATAGATGCCTAACTTCTCCTTTTACAAAATATTTATGTTCTTCCTATTATGTTCTTCCTATTATATACTTCCTAGTATGTTCTTATTTTCAGTCCTATCAATGCAGCTATTTCTTATCCATTTGTAGATCAGACAACTGGTAGGCCTAGATCTGAGTTAGGGTCTAGGGGTTGAGCTCCAGTGGCGACTCGCTCCGTGTTTTGGATTGTTTTCCTCTGTCACTATTGTAAGGCGAAAATCTTTCTAGAGATATGCTCTCATATTTGAATTGAAAAAACAAAACAAAACACATGAAGCATGCAAAGAAACAAATACATTTCTTAACAAGAAAGTTATTTCCTCTCGGGAAAATAAAAGGCATAGCAGGAGGCTATTATGATCTGCATAATGCAATATTATTAATAATGCTTGTCTCTTACAAAGATCACTCGAAGCCCAGTTCTGAGTGACTTGTGACCTGGAGGGACTTGTGGCATTGAATATACTGCTTTGCGGTTTGAAATGCAACAATGCTGATGATGTTCATCTTTGAATTAAAAAAGAAATGTATGTTGCAAAGTCCGAAAACCAATCCTTGTTTGGTTGTGTTGGTTTGAAAACATCATGATGTAAATTTATCTTATTACATTTCTCCAAAATTCTGCATGGTCTTGTGCTGCGAAGTCCCACAACAGGGCTACCCAACGTCTACCCTGAGAAATACGAAATTAAAAGAAGAAAAATAGGAAATACACTGAGATACCATGCATCATATCTTTTTGTCACATCTTTGTGTTTCTGTCATTTTTTACTGCTTCAGTGTACTGCACTGCATGCTTGTGACTAAATATTTCTAAAAGAAAATACCCTTTGAAATATATCGCAATGGATTTTCACAGTACAAACCCATTATTTTGATATATAAAAATTTTGGCGTCAGCCTGTGTATTTAGCATTGTTTCTCAATACGCTCACCATTGATTTTAGAATAGTTTTTCTGATTAATTAGGGTTACACAAATGTTCCAGGTTTTCCTCTTTCCTTTTATCACCTGCTAAATTTTCTTTGCTTAAAGCCCTATACAATAGGCCTACACAATACCTGATCACTTAGTCTACTCCATTTTTCAAATCCTTTGTCTCTATGCTAACCTGAGTCAAATCCTCTCTTGTCCACCCTACGAGATGTTCAGATTCCTCCATACTACCATGGCTAATTTTTTTAATATTAACATTTTTTGAATCAAAGTTTTTGAGGATAGGGTCAGAACCTTGATTACTGTGCCTGACCCATACCAAGTACCTGAAGAATATGTATTAAGTACATAAAACAATGATTTTTATAAAGTTATTTAAAAACAAATAGTTTATACATTTAATATTTAATCACAAAAATGGAGTTGAATTGTGAGTCAATTAGAAACCTCAATGGAAATTTTACATACTATAATTTGGCATACTTTCGACTGAAATTTGTCTAGAATATTGAAAAATTTATTTTATTATATAAAAATGAATATACTCTGACTACAGATTAGGTGCATCACTCTTTACTTGATTCAGTAGTTTTAAAATGCTTATTAACCTTTCAAATTAGACTTCTCTTGTCAATTAAACTTAACAGGAAATTTTGGTCCTTCCCTTTTAAATGTTTTTAATTAGCTCAATTACTCATTTTTGTGCTTTTTAAACATTAAAGATAACATATAATACCTAGATAGCACCCAAAAAGTTTTCCATAATTTGTTCAATCAGAGCAAGTTATGGGTTGAAGTGTAGAATCTTTCCATATTTGAATTAATGTTAGTGGAAAGACTTTTATAGACACATTGATAAAAGTGTAAAGCCAAACACCTAGAAATGATATTAAATTTCTTTTCCATCACTTTTCTTCTCATTATATTGCTGCTTTTCTTGGAAGTTCATAAAATTCTAATTATTAACAAAAACTATTTCCTATAAGTTATTATAATGTATTACATATACAGAGAGCAGAAAACGGGAGCTCGCATTATTTTAAAATGAATAAAGCTCTTGTTTTTAATTTAAATGTAGCAATATACTTTGCTTTTGCTTTTTTCATTTTTATTTATTCTAAAACTCAAAGAAATTGCCTAATAAACCCATCTACTGGATAACAAAATTTTAAGATTTTGTATTTTGTGTATCAAATGTACAATGTATTTGAATGTCATATATTGGTGCATATGTAAATGCTCTGCAAATTTAACTTGCTTCTAGGACATTTCTGTGCCATGTGTTCTACTCTGAAATCACAACTAGCCATTATTATTAACAGGTGGCAGCATAAGAATTTTGAAAGATAAACAGATTTGCCTTGCGTCCTACATTTCAGGCCCTTTGTCCTGTTTGGAGCTTTTATGACCCTACCCCAAATGAATACACACAAAACATACAACCACACCACCATCACCAAATCAGATGACAGTTTTGGTACGTTCACTCTCTCATGGAAGGGGCATGAAAGCAGACAGCAGAAGAACCCAAAATATTTTAACATTTTCTTTAATTTTGATTTCCAACTCTAGGAAAAATAGAGAGAGCAAAAATGAGAGTGCAGCTTAAAGGAATAGCAGAATAAATACAGTGCTATTATTGATACACAGTGCTATTATTGATACAGTGAGAGAGAAAGAATGCAGATCAAAAAAAATGAGCAAAATAACGACAAAGGTTGTAAAGGAGAACTCAGGGGCCACTAAGGTAGATTGAGATTTAAGACAAGAATTCCTAATAGTCATGATGGTTGCCAGCAAATACAGGTGACAATAAAGACAAAATATTCCTTCCTAGCCAAACCATGAAAAAAAAATGTACCAAGTGAAATAAGGGAAAAATCATATAAATATTTGAGTCAGGTATAGACTTTAAAAAAAAAAAAGAAAAGAAATTTAGGTAAGCAGTAGACAGGAGTTTTATCTTATTACCCGGTGAAATGAAGACATAACAGAAATTAAATTGAGTCAGAGAAACACAAAAGCAGTCGTGTCTATGCACATCCAAATAACTGAACGGAGATCCTTGCCTGTTTTATTGACAAGGTTTGCTCTTCACATTCACTAACATGCCATCATCTGTTGATAGCATTTCCTTCAACTGAAACACATTGCAAGCTGCGCCTCTTACTTGAGGTTACAATTTTCCTGGCATATACCTTTATTCTTCCTTGCTGTTTCTAGATGAAAAAAAAAAAAAAGGAATATGCTCCTAGTAGTTCATTGGGAGTGAGTCTAAAAATTTAGCAAATGCTATTAAAAAGTGTCTATGGAATCAAATGATAATATGAGCTCAGGTAACAGAGTTCATATTATCATGTCATTATATAGTTGTTTCCAGAAATGTGCCCATACACACACACACACACACACACACGCACACACGCACACACCCCTAAATATACACATATAGATTTCTATGAAGATACGAGGGAATTTTTATGTAGTGTATTATGTGATTAAAAGAATGAGCTCTTCCTTAAATGTCTCTAGTGTTTCTGAAGTTTACAGCACATACTTGCATCTAAGACATAAACTCTTATTATCCTTTTATTATCTCTAAGCTCCTAACATATGGGCCTTCTTCTTTTTTCACCTCAGAATGCCGATTTTGTTCCCAATTTTGAACCTTTGCACTAATTATTCTTCCTGATTGCAAATATTCAATGAAAATTTCTTCTTCTGTCATGGATACCTCGGTTTACAAATCGTTTCTCAGTGATCACTCATCATTCTGTGCTAACATTTTGGGGTAATTCTCTGAGTATCATTTCAGAACTTCTAATTCCCTTTATCCTGGCTTTTGTTTTATGAACTCTAAATATATAAAATAGAACAAAATATTCTCATTTGTTTTTACATAGTTATTTCTAGAATGTAACTTCAATGAGGCTATTCTGTATTACATTCACTGATATATATTATGCAGAGAACGTACTAGAAATATATCTTGAAGATTGATAAAATAGTTTATTTTTTGTAGCTATTTATTATTTCTATATGTATTCAATAACCTTAAGGGTGAAGTCTGAAAAAAATATTTTTTTCTGTTACACACAGAAATTTTGCTTCAATGCATAAACATTGATTGACAAAAGTAAAACATATTAGGATATATTTAATTAAAATTTCATTTGCAATGGAAGAAACAATTACTTTTTCAAATTTATTTTAAAAATTTACACATTTCTGGCTTCACGTTAAATCTGTAAATATCCTTAAATTAAAAGCCTCTAATCACCAGGGCTGGGGATTTAGTTCAGTGGTTAGAGTGCTTGCCTTGCAAGCATATAAGGCCCCGAGTTCGATCCCCAGCTCCAAAAAAAAAAAAAAAAAGTAATTATAAAAACCTCTAATCACCATATATCAGATAGTAATGAGTAAATTTGGATAAATCCTTCACAAGTTTATCAATAGATCTTAATTAAAGTAATTTGAAAAGTAATAAAGGAAGATGAAAAAGAATGAGAACACTTAAAGTTTGCAAGTGTTTGTGGAAATGAGACCTCTTTTACATCATTTTGAAAAATCTAACTTGGATGAATATTTATGGAAGGTATTTACAAAATAGTGTGCACATGAAAAATTGAAAGCTTTAAAAAGCTAAAAATTATGTTTTTAAAAATTATCTTAGTGACATAAGTAGATTACAGTTCCAAAATCTGTACAGGATTTTTATGATACAGTTTTTTATATAGCAAAAGTTAGAAGTATCCTGAATATATTAAAAGTAATCAGTATTGATGCTGCACCAATACCATGAAAAGTGTACAGGTAAAAAATGAATGTAACAGATCCATATATTTTGGGGGGTTTTTTGAGACAGGGTCTCAACATAGCCCAGGGGCCCTGGAATAAGCCAAGATCCAACGGATCAGCTTCCCAAATTCTGGAATTATGGGAATGTGCAACAATGCCTAGTTTAGATCCATATTTTTAATGGACAGATTTTGATGTTTACAGTGCTAAGACAAAAAAATACTGGTTTGAAAAGTATGTAGCAAGATTAATTTCATAATATGCATAATTTGTGTATTCTCTAGCTGTGTAAACTAAATATCTCTTTGGTTTATTTTAATCTATTATTTATCCAACTTTCTAAGACTAGCATGTAGTAATAATTATTCTTAATACTGAAATAACATTTTCTTTTCTTTTAAATCACATAAAAATTACTTATTTCCACTACTATATTATTTAGATCCCAGTTTACCCAAAAGTAATTTATAGATGTAATACAAGTTCAATTAAAATGTACCTGGTGTTTTGCAGAAATTGTTCACCTTATTTTAGAATTTGTGCTGAATCAGGAGGTCCATTTAATTTCAGAAACAATCTAGACAAAGAAAAAAAGGTGATTTTAAGATTTAGAGGACCGAGCACCAGGAACATCTGTAGCTAGTGGGAAGAGTGAAGCTTGAACACACTCATACAAAATGTAGACTCGAATTGGCTTGTGGGTGCAAGCACAAAGTAAAGACTAAAATTTCTGCTGTACTGATATTGTTAAATCAGTTTGAAATTGGAGACATGTAAGATTAATTAGATGAAGTGAAGCAGGCACAATACAAATTTCCATGAGTCAAAATATAAAAGGTATTTTGAAAGAGAAACAATTAGGGCAAAAAATCTCTTCATAAACTAGAGAAAATTTTTAAAAAATGCATATTTCTTACATGACAATAAGAGAAAACCCTTAGAATTCAATAATAAGAGACTAGCAACTCAGTAAGTTGGGCAAAACCTTTGAACAATTTACAACTTTTTATGAGTTTTCAATAAGCATATAAAAATATGCTAAAATCTGTTTTATGAGAAATGTAGATTATAAACCAAGTAACACAGCTATACACACACTAGGGCGGCAGAAATTTAAAATACTACGATCTGAAGTTGTAGTGTAAACGTAGATCAGCTGGAACTCTTGTGCATAGTTGGCAAGAAAGGAGTTTAAAATGGTACAACCATTTTGGAAAATGCTTTCAGGTTATTTATACAGTTGCAGGAACATTTACTCTGGTAAACATGTCAAATTATTTATAAAGTCGTGCACATGTTTATCTATACAAGCTAGAGATTTGAATCCTACTTGTTTACCCACAATAAATAAAAATGTATGTCTGCCTAAGTATTTACACGTGAGGATTCATAGCAGTGTGGATTTCCATGAAAAGCCAAGATTCAAGTAGACAGACTATTCAGTGTGACTCCCTTGATGATTACTTGGGTGTGGAAATAAAATAGCTATCACTGTCAACACGTAATAAATCAACATTTTTGATATTTATATGGTAAGATTTTATATGATGTACTAGAAACCAAAAGAGATTCATTGGCTGAACAAAGAATAGAATTTAGAAACTATACTAAATGTTATTCATTCTCAATCTTACTGATACTAATTTGAGATGCTATTTATAATTGAGGTCTTGGGCTACACCAACACAAATTAATACCTTCAAATTTATAAATCAGACTGAGTTGATTTGAATACTCACTTAGCTACCTACCTACATGACTTTTAAAATTGTTGCTTCATATTTCTATGCCTGACCATATAATAAAAAATGAAAAATAAAAAAATTAAAATATCTCTCCCAAGGAGTTACTACAGGTCTTTGTAAATAGATGCATATTTTGTCTGGCATATGGTAAGTGTTCCATAAATTTTAATTTTCAATTTTTAAAAATTCTAAAACATGTAGTCAAGTACTGAATCATTTTTCTTCTCTCCTCAAGCAAATCAAAATTTATAACATGAGGGTGATTTCTTATATTGCTTAGAAGCAGAGATTTGTAGTGGTAGGCTTTTCTTTCCACTTGCCTTTTTGGAGTCCTTGTTTTGGTATTAAAGGATAATCACTAAATCCAACTGCCTGAGTATGAAGGTATAATCCTCCATTTATTTTTGGGAATTAACTATGGCTGTGAGAGGCGAACACAAGGAGTCTTAGGGGTTTATGGATTCTCGATCAGTCACTATGGAACGCTTAGCACTTTTACACCTTTACAGTGTTTGTGGCCTGAATATCACACTGAGATTGGGGGGCCTGAAGAGGGTACAGCTTTGAATATGTTTGTGTGTATGTATGAAGTTGGAAAAGCTGTTGGTAATTTAGACATATTTTCAGGCAATTTTTGAAAAGGAGCACTTATAAAGAATTTAAAGGACCGAAGATTAATACCTTAAATTTATCTGTGCTTGAATATTTTCTAAATGGTCTTCACATACATATACAAATTAGGTTACAGACAATTAGGCTACAGATAAAACCACTGTAATAAAAGGACCCAAAATCACAATGGGTCATGAGCTCTTGCATAGCTCTAAATAGAAGATCATTATTGCCCATGTGCAGGCCTGACCAGTGGCTTCTCCAAATGCAGCAAGTTGGTCTTTTAACCAATGAGTTCTTTGCTATCAAATGAAATGATAAAATGGACTTAGGGGACAGTTCTCTAATTGTAATCTTGCTTTAAACAACTTTGGCAGGTGTGTGTGTGTGTGTATGTGTGTGTGTGTTTGTGTGTGTGTGTGTGTTTAGTGATGCTAAAGATTTAACCCAGGGAGTTGGGGATTTAACTCAATGGTAGAGTGCTTTCCTAGCAAGTACAAGGCCCAGGGTTTGATCCCCAGAACCCCACCCCCCAAAAAAAATCAAACCCAGGGATTTGAGTTAAACATGTACTCTACCATACCCCAACCCCAGTCAGTTGTCTTAAAATATATATTGCTAATATGCCCGGAGGATAACCAGACTAATTACTTATGAATCTATTTTAAAACAAACAGGAATAAATACCTATGTAAAAATGTATACTATATTTTGGTATAGTTACTCTACAGTATCATTAAACTAGCACATACCTTCAAATAGAACGATAGCAGTGACTTCCCTTCCTTAAAAAATAGAATGTGAGCAGCAGCACATGTAATTGTGGGGAAAAAAAAGGGCTTTACCTTTTCAAATTAATATTGACTATCATTATTCACCAATATCATTTTAATATGTACTTTACTGTGGTTGGGAATTAACTTACAATTTTTGTCCTAATAATTATTTCAGAATTCTGTGAGCTATTTTAAGTAGTTTTTCTTTTCAGATAATCATGAGTTATTAAACTTTTACATGAAAAAAATAATTGGTCATGTTTTTACTTTAAATAATAAAAGGCATTCAATTCCTTTAGTATTTATTTGCATTTATGTAACATAACTTGAAAGACAAACTTGCCTTTACACTTTAAGAAATTTTAGTAAAATCAAAATTAAGTATTAGTTGCTGCACTGAAATTGAATGCACAATCTTCCTTAGAGAAAACCTCCATTAAGTATTTTGGGACTCACGGGTCCTATTGAGGCAGTATGTCTGTACACTAATTTCATCACATTATACCTTGGAGAGTTAAACATGGTTTTCTAATTGCTTAATTTGCAACTACTATACAGCTTAACAACACCATAAGTTTTTTTTTTTTTTTTGAGGCTCTGTGTGAAACTCTTAATATTGCATTGAATTTCAAACTTGTTTAGCTAATCTTTTTAAGAAAAGACAAAACTTACTTGAAGTCTTTCTCTTCCTGTGTCATCCCTTTTGGCTTTCTGATGCGCACAAAATAATATTTTTAATAGAAAAGTATTTGTCAAGCC
This sequence comes from Hystrix cristata, assembly GCA_004026905.1. Lineage (NCBI taxonomy): Eukaryota > Metazoa > Chordata > Mammalia > Rodentia > Hystricidae > Hystrix > Hystrix cristata. Next base: position 31,214 of record PVJO010009129.1, read on the forward strand.
CTCCAAATCAATCTATTTAACTACTTTCTGTAAAGCAAAAATTTTAATTCAATTGGTTTTTGGCTTTAAATTATGAATTTCATCACCCAAAAACCTAAGATTTCTATATATTTTGTATACATACAGCTTCCAATGATATTTAAACCTATAGAAAAAACTCAGCATGAATTTTTACTTATTTTACTTTTAATAATAAGCCTTGTATTACTTTAAGAATGTTAGGTTATGAGGGAAAACAAAGATAAATTGCCTTGAGACAAAGGAAAAGGTAAAAACCACTCTTACAAATAAAAAGAATTCAGAAAATATGTGTATAGTGAAAACCATATTAGTAGAAGGTATAATTGAACCAAAGGAGTATAACATCATTTGTCCCTAGTTCATAAGATATGCAGTTAAAATAAGCGACAATGTTTATTAATTAATTCTTAGCAAAGTAAACCATTGTGTATGACAGTGTTAGCCACAATCCTGACTCTAAAATCTAACAGATAGAAAACAAATTCACCTGTTGTTAGAATTTTAATGTATGGTCTATATGCATGTCTGTGTTTCAGAAAAATCATTTCAGATATAAGAAATATTTAAATCTAATTGACTTGCTGACATATCTGCAAATATTGCCCATTATTTTACTATTACGTTAATTATACCACAAAACAAATTTTAGGTTGATTTTCTCATACAAATTTTTTCAGATTTAAATACATTTTTTACCATTTAGTTTACTTATCATTCCTAGAAAATTTACCTTATCTGCAAATTTTCACATTACAGAACAATAAAATTATAATATCAAAGCATAATGTTATATTTCCATATTAAGCAGTATCTTCTTTCACTCCCTACTCAATACTTTGTTATGATTATTTTCCAGTTTCCATTATTCTTGATTAAAGTCTGCTATCGATATAATGGAAATTTTATTTCTCTGACTTCTTTTTTAAAAAATGTTTCTTTAGCTTAAATCAGTTGAGATTATTATGATATATAAAGAAATAAATTCCACCACTTTTAAGTAAACTTTTACTTCCCTCATTTGGTCTAATAGAGTTACTTCAATCAAATACTGTTATTTTCATTTTGGAATTATCCTCACACATGTATCAATATATCAATACATATATACATGCTATTGATACTTATATGATATAAAAATAGTATTTCTATATTATATGTAAATTATATAATTGAAATATACATAAGATCTGAGATCTACAAATATATGTATTTCATGTTTTATAAAAATGAAAGTAATATATAAATTTTCAGGATATTAATTATTGCAACACATGAGCAAAATATATCACTCTACTTATATCTATTTCAATTTCTTTCTTCAATGTTTTTAACTTTCATTGTAGATATTTTCATCTCCTTAACTCAGTCTATTTCTGGGCATCTTTTATTGTAGCTATTGTAAATGCAATTGCTGTCTTGATTTCTTTTTCAAATAATTCACTATTAGTATGTAGAAATGGTATTGATTGAGTACATTGATTTTTGTATCCTAAATCATCACCAAATTCATTCATTGGTTCTAAGACTATCTTGTTAGATATTCAGGTTTTTCAGATATTCAGATATTCTTCAGGTTTTTCTGTATTTATGATCATATTGTCTATTAAAAGGAATATTTAACTTCTTCCTTTCAAATTTAGATTTCTTTTATTTCTTTTTCTCGTCTAATTATTCTGACACCATATACTGAAAGATCGGCTGAAAATGTATTACAGTCTTTAAAGTAGTACCCAAAACTATAAAACTACTGAAAAAATATAGAGAATATCTTCAAGATCTTTGATCTAGGAAAAAAATATTTTAGATAGGATTTCAAAATATTTTCATTTCCAAGATTTCTGCTTGACTTTTTATAACCTCTGCTTACTAGAGTGGTTTTTCATATCCTACATTGTCTTCCTTAATTCTTTCCACTGCTTGTTTGTATCTTCTTTAAACCCAATGACCATCTTACTAATTGATTCATTCAGATGCATGTATCTTCATTGATATACTTAATTATTTTAACTATGAGTTTTACAAATACTTTGGACATTTCAGTATCTTTGTGATCAGCTTTTGGGGAGAAAATAATTTGCAGAGGTATTTTGTTGCCTTGTTTTTTATGATTCTTATGGATGTTTATGTTGAATATTGTAGATCAGTAGGGATAGAAAATTCCGCCACCGTTGTGGAGATCTTTTGAATATGTAGATTACTCTCTATGATGATTCCATGACTTTGAGTGTGATGCAGCATACATGTGCCCATCCAACCTATTCAAGTACTAGTTTCAATGACTAACTTTGCATTTCAAACAAACAATTACCTGTAATATCTACATTCCAAGAACCAACCACATATCAACATTAAATTTAACACTTTCTAAAAATGTTCTTAACTTTTTCAATAATTGAAAACAACAAAGGAACTGTAATGATGAAGGATAGGCTGGGAAAATTGTAGATGACAACAATCACTAGCAAAAGCAAGAGATAAAAGAGAAAACAAAAACAAAAACAAAAACAAAGAACTGGTTCTGATGACTATAATCTATACCCAGAAAGGAGACAGTAGGAAAGAGTAGTTTGACAGGTTATATGAGCGAGTGGAAAGAAGAAAAGTTGGAGGAAATATAAATGGAAACTGAGAAAAGATATATTGAGATTAGATCCATTTAATGGCCTAACAGAAACACAAATCCAAAAGACGGAAGAAACAAAGAAAGAAACTATTGAAGCAAAAGCAATGATTAACTCTCACATATAGGTGCATATATACAAACACGCCACACTCATACCCAAAAAGATAAAGAAAGATATTTTAATGACTGTGTTCATATACAAGGTAAAGAGCAAGAATGTAGAATTAAGAGGATATGGGAAGGAACGGAAAGATAGAAGAGATGGAGAAAGAACTCAGATGGAAAATAAGAGAACCTATGGGGAGATTGAATCCAATTAATGAACTAGCAGAAACAGTAATTTAGCAACTCTTACCAAACAACTATTTGTACAGGAAAACTTAATGTGGTAGGTAAGGTACTGTAGAATTAAAAGCAGTAAGTAGCACTCGCAAGCACTTACAAACATACATACTCTTACACCCTGCTGGCACTTTCAGAAAGAAACATGTGGGGAAAAAAAAAAAAAATCCAATATTCTTCTTTGTGATGGTGTTTATACTGGAATAGCCCAGAGTTCTCCCCTGCCTCTGTACAAACAGAAAGGAAATGAAGAGCTTCTGTAGGAGGCTGAGTTCCAACCCTCTGTGGTTGCTGATGGGAACTTAGGTGGGCCAGTGTTGAATTAAATCCCATCCACTGACTGGGTAGACACAAATGTTGTAAATATCAATTCTAATAGTGTGATATTCAGGCTATGGTTGAGAATTTTTTAGAGTCTAGGCTCCTAGTTTGTTTTCATCCATTAAATATTGTTTCTGTTCATGGGTAGTTTCTCCATTGAAGTATTTGAGAAGTTTCAGATGTATTTGAAACATCTCTGCTTCAGTTTTCATACTAAAGTTTTTTTTTTTATTAGCTCTCAAGCAAGACCCATTAAAATCTAAGCTCTGGGCTAGTAGCTGGCAGAAGCTCCTAGAACAAATATGACATCAAGACCAAGTTTTGTTCTTGGAATTCTTAATTTTATTTTTTATAATGTTCTAAGATCTCTCTTCTTTTTATAAACACCATTCATCTTGTCTTTTTCCCTAAATTTTATTAACATGTTAATTAGTTTTTTCAAAATAACTCCCAAGAAATTCCTTCCAATTAATTTTCCTGGTCACATTGTCTGTCATAATGTTCCTACCAGGAATATTTAATAGGCATTAAATTTGATTAATATTCACATAATTTAGTAAGTAGAATATACATCTTTATTTGAAAAGAACACATAATATTTAATATTCATAAATTAAATATCTTCAATCTTATTTTACTTTCCTTTATTTCTGATCAGGATCATTAATGTAGGCAGTAAAAGCAGAGTTGATGGGCCTTACCCATACACAAATTTTAAGATAAATCTAGAATGTAGGAAAAGTAAACATAGAGCATGAAGCTGAAGTGAGAGTTTCTTTGCTGCGGATCGTTCTACGGGGGAGCTTCGTTACTCATCTTCATACTAGACGTCATCTCCTGGCTTCCAGTGCAGACCCCTCAGCCTTCTGGCTCAGACGCTTGAGGTTCTAGCACGGGTCTTGGGATCTTTCTAGGGCAGATCATTTGGTCTCCTGATACGGATGTGCTCTGGGCTCCAGGCCCTTGACTGGATCCTTTAGGTCTCCAGTGTGCAGACGGCTATCTTGCACTCTTCTACACACGAGTCTAGTAAACACTGACTAATATAAAATTGGTACCAGGAATGGCATCATTGCTGTGATGTTGCTTGGCCATGTGGCTTAAGAGCCTTTGGAATTAATTGGGAAAGGTTTTGAGAAACCAGCTGAAGGGGCAGCCCTGGAATTTTCTAAACTTTGTTATATAGAAGACTCTGGTCGGAGCTCAGAAAATCAGAGCAACTGATGGAAATATTGCCAGTTAGGATGAGGCTGACGGGGCTTATATTGAGAAGGACTGCATTGGCTGCTGGATCCCAGGTGATATATGCTGTGCTAGGACGGAAAGTTGGTCTGCGCTTTATTTGCGTTTAGAGATATTGCCAGGGTAGCAGAAACATTTGAATGCAGTCTAGTGTTGGGATGGTGGTATGGTTACTGTTGAGAGCTTTTGGCTGGGTCTACTTTGGAAATCAAGAGTAGGGAGCCAGCAGGATGATTTGAAGCATTTGGCCACAAGGAAGGTTCCAGTGGAACTGTGGATTGCAAGGATGAAGCAGAGGAGAACGTGGTTGCGCAGAAGGAACGGGGTAATGGAATAATGACCTGAGGCGTTTCACCAGAAGGGAAGAGAGTATTTGGAATGCAGGCGATCCCTTGGGAGTATCTCTTAGTGTCGCTGCACCCTGTTGTTAAAGTTAGTAGGAGGCAAGGATTGTGATTGTAATGGCTTTCTCCTAATACGATTTCAATATAGTAATATAATATTGGTAGTAATATAATATTTAAAGATTGCTAAATCATGTACATAAATGGAAACTAAAGAAGTTTTAAAATCGAGAAGCCATATTTTTTTAATGTGGATGCACTGTATTGGTATATTTCACTTTGTAAGCAAATTATTAATTTTGAGAGTATAGATTGTTAATAAAATAAGATTTTAGAATAAAGACACAGAAAGGAGTTGTTGTGAAGTATGTACATTTGTAGTTTTTAGACACCTGTTTGTAATCAGGTTAGTTAGTCAAGACATTGTGGTTTTAGTTTTGAATTTTGAGAACCCGTTGAATATTTGTTTCTGGTGTGGAAATGAGTGAAATAAGAATTTATACATATAATTGTTATGTAAATGTAAATCTGACATGTTGACATTTTTACAAATCTGCCACTGGAGACTATGGTTTAAAGAAATGTGTCTGGTTATCAATTTGACCAGGGATGGATAGCGGTGGATTAATTCATGGTCAGTGTGAGTGGGAACACTCAGCTGAACTGAGTCAGTGTGCTTCTGGGTGTAGAAGACCCACCTCAGGATTTTTGCTGGAAGATCTCATAAAGGGAGAATGGGAGGGGAAGGTGGCATGCTTCTGATTCTCCGGGAGAAGCTTTGTTGCTTGTTTTCCTGAAAGGAACTTGACTGTCTCGTCTGAGGAGCTCGGGTCCTTGCTGTCACTGGAGATAACTGCCGTTCTCTTCAGGGGAGCTCTGGTCTTCACTTATGTTTTGAGGTCGCTTCGCGGCTCCAGTGTAGATCCTTCAGCCTTTTGGCACAAATCCTTCACCCTGGCAGTGCAGACTTGCTAGCTTCCACCACTGGCTCTTGGCCTTTTCCGGTCTAGATCCTTCGTGTGAACTTGCATGAGACATTGCTGCAGGATCTAGGCCTCCAGCCGGACTCATGGGGGACATTGCTGTGGGTTCCAGGCCCTCACCTGGTTTCTTTGGGTTTCTAGAGGGCAGAGAGAGCTCCCGCACTCTGCTGAATTTGACTTTTGGGGTGAATATTGCAAGATAATCCTATAATTTATGTGTCTTATATTACATCTATTCTCTTGCAAATTGCTGACTGATACAGGGCGCCAAACCATGCTTCTCCTTTTTAAAGAATATGTTGCAGGGATTGAGGATTTAGCTCAAGTGGTAGAGTGCTTGCCTAGTAAGTGCAAGGCCCCACGTCTGATCCCCAGCATCCCCCCGAAAGAGAATATATTGCAATTACTGATCATATTTTGTAGTGATACTTTGGGAATTTTATATTCTTCTTTTAGAAAATATATATGGGATATACAATATCTCTTAGGCTAAAATTCTTTGTGACAGAATTTCATAGCTGCAGTAAAATACTGGAAAATTACATTTACTTTTTTTCATCAATTTTGAATTCTGAGAGTAAGAAAAATCAAACTTCAACTTGGAAATTTTTCACTTTTCATTTGTTTTGTTCATAAATTTTCATCAACATTTTCGCTTTGATGGATATGTTGTTTTTCTAAAAATGTATCATCAATCACTATGTAAAATTACCTAATTAAGCTCCAAGAGTTAAACCAGGTGTGATGGCACGTGCCTGTAACAACAGAAGTCTGAGAGGCTGACGCAGAAGGATCACAGATTTGAGCCCTGCCTGGGCAATTTGATGAATTAATGAGTCCTTGTCTCAAAGAATTAAAAAAAAATAGGAATGTAGTTCAGTGCAAAGGCCCTGAGTTCAATCCCTAGTACAGGAAAAAAAAAAAAGGTGACAACAACTTGTTATTCTCTGAGTGATTTTCCAAATTATACATTTAGACTTTTGAAATACATAATGTGGAAATGAAATACTTCAAAACTCTTTATTACAGAAATGGTCCTCTACATATGTCACTTTATGCGGAGGTACAGAATAGCATCAGCTAGTGACTGGTTAAGACATGTGTCAAGAAAATTCTGCTAATGAAAGCAAAAAATGGGTTCACATTCTCAATCGGGTAGATTCACTTTCCCTGACCAGAGGCCATTAATGATACCCTTTTGGCCCTCAATTTGAATTTTTCTTATTAAACAGAAAGCAAATTCCAAAGTGATTATATAATCCAAAACTTTTTCACTTATGCTTTACCTTCTCCTAATCAATATACTAAAATGTTAATTTTATATCATCTCACAGATGAAAGATTGAGATCTGGATATTTATTTTGTAAATTACCGTAGAGTGGGATTTACAGAAAGAAATGTAGTCAGCTCTACCCCTGAACCTTTTTATTTATTTTTAGCTGAGCAGTCCTGGAGAAATCTTGTGAATGTTAGTTACCTAAATGCACATAATCTGTGAGTTGGTGAATGAAGATTTAAAAGTATCCAGTAATCCGATGTTGCATTTTACACTATTAGGTCTAGAATTTCCATCCTTAACTAAAAGTACACTTCTGGCTATACTTTATGTCCTGTTTTAAGAGATGAACACTCTCTTATGGACTACATATGTGTGAACACTAATTAAATAGCTTTATTTTTACAAAGTTATATTGCCTTGTGAAACTTTATCAATTTAACAATGTTTAAATTAGTTTTGTCCAAACATTAAGGATTAATATGTAAGAAAATGACTTTTGTATTCATTCTGTTCTGTTTCATATGTGAACTTTATTAAATAATTTTTTTTTTACTTTTACCTGTAGAGTAGTCTTTACTCAACCCAACAGGGTACCCTGACTTAGGACTCACATATCTAATCCACAGGACAGTGTTAGAGTTCATTAATGCTTCTATCAGTGAATTGCAAGCGTGAGGAAGGCATCTGAGCCCCAAGGATTAATGGTCATTTGAAAATTCACAGAGCTTGAAATTGACAACTGCGGTACCCTCAATGATTAGAAAGTTCCAAGGTAACCTAATTCACTGTCCCAATTTACTGTATAACATGAAAACTGACTCTGATTTTTTTAAAAGATCATAACAACTATATGGGATCAGAATGTATTTATAACATAAGTAATTTATGCTTAGATTAAAAGTATACAAAGTATAAATCCATTAGCATGTATTAAACTTTTAGTTTTTAGTAGGAAAATATTCTAGAATTTGAGGCAGTTTTAAAATCACAAATTATTGTCAATATTACATCTGAATATCTATTTTATGCAATCATTCGACAAATGAAAAAAATTACACAATGAAAGAAACAACATCTTTATGGAAACCATTAGTTGTGAAAATATTAGATTTTAATGCCATAAATCTTTCAAGAATACAGTACACTGGTGAACATTGTATCTGACACATATTTATACAAGTGAAATATGCAAAACATTTCCATGGTAATATTAACTATATTTGTGCAGTTGATGGAAATTTTCACCAAACAGAGCTAAAGTTTACTTCTTTTACTTAAAACACACACACACACACACACACACACAAGACAGTGCTATGTATTCTAAATGTACAAGTATGACATTTGTGTATATTCTGTATATCTGTATTTCTAAATGAAGATTGTCAGTTTACTGCCTATACTTCTATCTAATGGCATATCTACTATATATATATATATATATATGAAATTACATGTCATAAGAGTCATTAATTTATCCTGATATCAGAGATAAGAATTATCTTAGCCAAACCTTCACACTAAGTTAAAGTGATCTAAATATAACTTTCATAAGACTTGGGTAATATATTAATTATTTTAGATAAACTTTAATATTTTGGAATATGCTTAAAATTATTTTATAAATAACACTGTACATAAAATTAACTCTCAACTACAAAAACTGGGTGATAAAGCACAGCTAGAAGTTTGGCTATGAATATTTCAGTATCATTTTCCCCAGTTAATTTTCTCTTGCTTGCATTTGATATAAATGATACATTAACAGTGGAGCCTCTGGAAGATTAGAGTTTTGTGTAAAAGACACTTCATTTATCTCACTGATCATACCTCCTTTTTCTAATGTGTTTGCCCTTGCCCAGGTCCCTTCTTGACCCTCACCTTCAATGACAAACTCTCTTCCCCAATGCGCTTGATGTCACATCTTCACTATTTACAACCTGCCTGAGTAATTTCACTCTTTGTACTGCTGATGCAAAGTATTGCATGTAATGAGTATCATAAATTACTTCTGAGCCTGGACAGATAGAACCAAGTGCCTTTTGGATTTTCCAGAATAATTTCAGAAATTGCCATTCCTCTGCCACTGCTGGAGATGAATAGTGCTTTAGCTGCTGTCACCATAGTCGTGGACTCTTTCCTGCACAAAGTCTGACAAGGGGTCATCAGTAAAGTCTCTCTAGGAGAGAAATTTGCTCTTTGCTTTGCTACTTGTTTTATTTCAGTGCTTGTTGTTTATTGTCTTTCTTCAGAATGTGGCATTGGAAGTATTCCACAATATTTAGAATGGCGCTGTGTGCAAAGTGTAAGTACATATGAAAGAAATATTATACCACATAGAAAAAAAAATCAAGAAATTATGTTTTCATATAATCTCATATACATATATATCTGCGCTAGAATATAAGAAGATACTTGTTTTCTATTAAATGCATCCCATGCTACTAAATAAAACACTGTGCTTCAGGATGTCTTTCAGATAATTTATGATGTTTGCATATATATTAATACTATTTGGGTTGTGATTTTTTAATGAATTATTGAATTCTTTATACAGATATAGAAATTTAAGATATAACTGCATAGCATCTTAATTATCCTTGAAGCACTGATGGATAAAGTCACCAAAATAATACATAGCATTTTGTAAGTATATTATTTAATATGCCTTATATAGAGGAAACATTTGAAACGTACAAATATTAATTATAGGGGGAAGTTATAAAGCTGAATAGGCAAAGTAATTCTCCAAAATACTTAGTGCTTGTATTAATTAACATATATATTTAGATACGGATAGTTTCAGAGGAAGATGGTACACACTCAATGTAAGCGTCTACACAGCTGTTAAAAGAGTAAAAGTTAATCTGTACATTTTGCAATAAAATATAAAGTGATTGGAGAGAGAGAGAGAAAGAGAAACTAGGAGACATGGTTTTTGTTTGATAAATTTTAAAACACACATAACTGCCCAGAGATGCACAGATTTTATGAAATATTAGAATCCATAAATGACGCATGATAGCTATAGAATTCTATTGAACTTGGCTACTCACCATGCTCCTTTCTACATTTTTTTCAATATTACAAAAGGTTCAGTAGTGGTTTCCAGCAGGTATCATGGCTATTCTTCAAACTGTAGGTAAAAGGATAAAGAGGATCAACTATATATCAGTGTAGAAGTATTGACAGGCTCAGAAATAGAGACATAGAGTTGGCGCATGCACATGCATGTGTGTGACAGAGAGAGAGAGACCTGATTTGTGACTGTACTTACTAAATGTTTGTTGTATCCTTAATAATTACAGTATTCTCAAGGTCGTTTTTGGTTATGTGCTTTGAATCACTTGTTGGCACATTCCCAGTAGAGGTCGATTTGGAAAAATCTCTCCCTTATTGTTTCTGCTGTCATACATTTGACCACAGGATGGAGACATTAGGAAGCGGTGTAACCTAACTACTAAGGGGAAGAGTTTGTACTCACTGAACAGAGCTCAACATGTCTAATAACTTTTAAGACTACCCAATTCAGGGACTTGTTCAATTTCATAAAACCAGGAAGTGTGGGGACAAGATTTTGAATTCAATATTTGTTTATTGATTTGATTTTTTCCAACATCCTAAACAGTCAAAAGTTTAAGTAACAGTATTTTTTCATGGATAGGATTAATTTGAGAGATGACTAAATCTATTCACAAATGTATCACTATTTGTAATTCCTAGAATATAAACAAATAAAACTTGCAGTTTGTGTGTGTTTGCATGGGACTGTGTGTGTGTTTGTGTTTGTGTGCATGCGTGCAGTGTTCTAAGGGGGCCAAATTTTATTCCTTGTTAAAGCTTGATGATGAACTCTTAGAAAAATCTCCCTGAGGAGAACTTACGTGATTTTTTTGTGTATGCAGATATACCACATACGTAGGAATCAATCTTTTCTAATCTGAAATCTATAACTACTTCAACTTGCATTTGTTGATAGGATAAAGGATGTCACTAAATTTCAGATCCATTCATCACCTTTCAAAAATTGTATTGAAGCTTTAGCGATCTATAATGGTAGCATGTTCTTCTAGGTCTAAATTGTGAATTGAAGAATCAGAAAATTATGGAATGGACAGAGATCATCTGTCTGATCTTGTATCTGAGTATATAGCATTTTTAGTACTGTGAACAATCATGATAAAACAGGTATTTCTTGTTCTTCTAAGTACTGGAAAATTATACAATCTCTCCAAAGGAGATGTCACATGATGAAATGTCAGTTTATCCATTGCCAGGACTAATTACCTGACACCCACAGCCTAAGGGAGGAGAGGTTTATTTGGCTCACATTTTCTGAGGATTCAGGCCTTGGTCAGATGACGCCAAAGCAGAAACATCATGACAGAAAGGCATAGTGCTGTGATAAAACTGCTTACATCTTGGCAGTCAGAAAGTAAAAGAGAGAAACAGCTCAAGAAAGGAAGGGACAAGAGACCAGATACTTACCCACACAGACACACCCAGAAGTCTGCTTTACACACCAAAATGAGATATGGTACAAAGCCAGGTCTTTTAAAAATGAAGTTTATTTTTTAAAGCTTTTTTTTTATAGATTTTTATTAAAATTTATCCAAAATTACACAAACTTATAGGCCATTACACAAGCTTACAGACCACAATAAATTGTACCTTTTGCTTATGACAATGAGCAATTTAAACAGCCACCTCCATACAGCAGTAAGTCACAACTATATAAAGTTACTATAGTACCCAGTGTACGTGTCACTGATTTAAGTTTGGGTTACTAGGTTCTTATTTTTAAGATATCATTATTCCTCTAGATTCCCATTCCCCTCCCCCTTTGCCCTCTTCTTGTTCCCTTGAACCCTTTGTCTATTAGCTTGTATCTAACACTTTGTCTTTTTTTATCCATTGTTTACCCTTTTCTTTTGTTTGTATTTTACCTTACTAAATGAGGGATACCATGCAGCATTCCAGCTTGTGAGACTGGCTTATTTCATTCAACATTATACTTTCCAGGTCCATCCATTTTCCTACAACTGACTCTAGTCTGTCATTTTTTATAGCTGAATAGTATTCCATTATGTATAGATACCACATTTTGTTTACCCATTTTGTTACCCATCTATTGATGGGTATACAGGTTGCTTTCAGAATTTACCTATTACAAATTGTGCTGCTATAAACATTGCTGTGCAAGTATCTCTGTATTGTATTATGATGTCTCTTAACTCTTCAGGAAAGATACCTAGTAGGGGAATGGCTGGGTTATATGGGATTTCTACTTTTAGGCTCTTGAGAAATCTCCATATTGATTTCCATAATGGTTGTACTAGTTTGCATTCCCACTGACAGTGTAGAAGGGCTCCCTTTTCACCACAGCTGTGCCAGCGTTTGTTATTGTTTGACTTCCTAATGATTGCCATTCTCTCTGGAATAAGATGGAATCTTAGAGTTGTTTAAATTTGCATTTCTCTAATAGCCATAGATATTAAAGCTGTTTTAGTTTCACAGAGATATAGACCAGCAAGTTTGAAGATTCCTCATATAACTGTTGTCCTCCTGGATCTACCACGTCCTCTGCTATCAGCTTACATCCCAACATAGTTAGACATTTGTTACAACTGATGCTCCTACATTCATACACAATTATTATGAAAAGTCCATAGCTTTCCTTATGTTCAATTTTGATGATATACTTTTCATTTTTTCAAGGACACTTTATATATCTACCACTGCAATATCTTAAAGAAGAGTTTCACTTGCATAAAAATTCTGTGTTCTGCCTATTTTACTTTCTCTTTCCACTTACTTCTGGCCACTATAGATGCTTTTACTGACTCTGTAGTTTGTCTTTTCATAAATGTTATATAGTTCACTTAACACAGTATACCTATTTATGACTTGATACCTCATTGCCCATTAGTGTTGAATAATATTCCAATACCTGGCCGTAGCACGCATTACCTATTAATGTACTGAAAGACATGTAATTTATACTAGGACTTCTAAGTGGGAAATTGCAACTACTACATACATCCATGAGCAGAATTTTGGGGGACATAAATTTTAACTGCCTTGTGGGAAATGCTAAGTAATAAGATGGCTGCATTTTATGGCTGGATATTTTTAATTTTTAGATAGCTGTTGAACTGCCTTCCAAAATGACTGTACCATACTGCTCTTCCACCAGGGAATGAATGACACGTTCTGTTGCCCTACATTCTCAACAACATTTGTTATTATTAGTACTCTGATTTTGGCCAGTCACTGAATTTGCAAGTCTCTCTACGATGTTGAGGAAATTTCATTTACTTTTTTGCCAATTGTTCATCTTCTTGGGTAAATTGTCTGTTCATGGTTTGTTCCATTTTTAAGGGTATTAGTTTTCATACTGTTGACATTTAAGAGTTTTTTTAATATCTTGAACAACAGTACTTTATCACGACTGTTTCTTTGAAAACATTTTCTCCCAGTTCGTAACAAAACTTATAATAAAGGATGTGATTTAATTGGAAGTGCTTGAAGCAATAAAGAATAAAAAAATACAAGTTACAGAACAAAACCCATGAGGTGGCATAAATCTAGTTGTATATGTGGACAGAACGATGGAAACACAGAAACAAGGTGAAATGACAGTCTTTGAAAATGAGGTGGGACTGAAAATAGAAATAATATTTAAAAGAATTAATCACATTAAAAATGCTTCCTCTTTGATCCTGAAAGTATTCTAAGTATATGAAAATTACAAACTGCAAAAATAAGATCAAGTCAGGGTTGAGGATTTAGCTTAGGGATAGAACACTTGCCTAGAAAGTACAAGGCTCTGAGTTCAATTCTCAGCACTCCCCACCCAAAATAAGATGAAGTCATGTTAAACTTCATTGCCCAGCAGGCATATATTAGATCTGAAACTCAGGTCCTTCCTCTACTACATTATAATGTCTATAAATAGGTAATTAAGAAGATATGTGTGGGTGAACATATACACACAAATATATAACAATTGTATATATTCATCCTCTAAATTTTTATTCCAACATTAATCTCACTTTCATTTCATATTCATGCTTTAATTTTTAAAAACAAATGCATATGTAGTTACTGCTACAAATAATTTAGAACCTATTCTTTTTCGCTTATTTCTAATGTAAGCCTGCTTTACTATGTTGCATGTTAAAACTGTATTAAATGAGTTTTGTTTCAGTATTAGTGATTATGATTTATGGAACTCATAGATGTCATAATAAAACATATTCATTTTGATATTAATTGAATAGTAAACTGAATTAATCATCTTTAGTGTCCATTTTCATGTTTCAATATATTACTTTCATTGTTAATAAGTCAGAAATATATTTGTTTTTGAACTCTGGTTATATGCATTTGGTGATTATAATAACTACAACAAAAATTCAAATACGTCTTCATAGAAAGAAAACTATATACAATATAGACTCCATCTTTAAAAAAATACATATAACTGGTCATTAGGAGAACGTTTAAAAGGCAAACATTGGTGATATTAGGCTGTAATAAAGTTCAGAAAGAGCTTTTATCAAGAAAATGTGTGACACATTTGTTATAATGCAAATTATTCCACAACAGAATATACTAATTCTAACAGACTAAATAAATATTGTTCAATAGATGAGACTAATTGCCAGAATTAGAGAAAAATAATGACTAAACTCAGAAACTGTTAGTCTGAGACTGATTCCTCTCAGTCAAGAATCAATGAGGTTTAAAATATTAACATTAGTAAATCATAGAACATTAAGAATAGTTGTTGGATACTTATGTATCTCATTAAAAGTGCAGATTAGAATGCATATATCAAAACAAAAAATGTAAAAAATATGGCTTGAAAGTGACGTTAGTGAAATTGCACCTACATGTTCTGAAAACAGGAAAAGCACATTATGAAGAGCTTTTCAAATTAAATTCACATGTAAATTCAAGAGCTTAGAAAAAATTTTATGTATGTACTGAGACTTCCTGAAGACTCAGAAAAAGATAACTAGCAACAGATTTCACACAGTAAATTTCTCTAAAATCCACTGTTGTGAAGATCAGTTTCTGCCTTTGTCCCCCAATTCTCTCTGATTCTTCCAATGGCTTGGCCATCTCTATTCTCCTAAGCTTTTTCTAACACAAAAATCAAAGCTCCATTTTTCTTATGCAAATTTAATTTATTTCTTAGTTCTGGTTCTTAACCCCAAATCCCACCTCATTTCCATGAAAAGCACATGAAGTTAATCATGGAAATTCTGCAGGAGAAGGAGCAGGGATTTTGCTCAGTACTTATTAGTAACATTTATTTGGCCAGGTACCAATAATGTTCTCTAAACCTCCAGATTAATGATTTAAAATTCTTCATTTTATGTAGAAATAAGTCAAAAGAAGATGTTAAAAATAATTAAAAATTGTACAAAATTCTCACATCCTAATACATTTTAAAATATTAATGAGAAATGAGATGAACAAATATACTATTATTGTATTTACCGCTGTGATCTTAATATATAATGTTATGGTTTGTGTCTAGATGTCCCCCCAAAGCCTCATGTGGTAAGAGATAGCTGGATCTAGAGTGTGTGATTACTAAATTAGTCCACTGATTGCTTTGGCATGGTTCTGCTGGGATCAAGGATGTGACACTAGGATTAAGTGTATTAGGATTAAGGGTGGGAGTACTGCCCACCCTAATGACAGGTAGCCTGGATAAGATATAAGATACAGGAAGAAGCTGGTTAGCTTGCTTGCTTGCATCCCTTGCATTCCTTGCTGACTTCTGCTGTCTGCCATGCCACCCTACCTTGGACCCAGCTGACTGTGGACTGAAACCTCTACAAACTATGAGCCAAATAAACCTTTCTTCCCCTAACTTTGGGTGTCAGGTATTTTGTCCCAGCAACAACAGAAAACCTAACTAAGACATATAATAAAATCATTGAGAGATATGAATAGTTATTAATTCTACAATAATTGTAATAACATTAATTTCAAACATAAACCAAATTTATTTTTGATGACATAAACACTCTGAAAATTTGCATATAGAAATGGCAATGATGGAAATTTTACACAAGATAGATCTCAATTTTATAATTTTAAAGCAAACATCAAACAGGAGAAATGTTTGCTATTAATAAAAAGATTGACAATGTAAACACATGAAACACTGAAATTTAAGAAACACATTAATGAAGTAATTCTCAGGTTAAGATAGACAGTTCTTGTAGGAACAGGCTCACCGTACTCATACAGGCCATGTATTTACCACCTATCTTCTTCTTGGTGGTGTGTGTAGAGAAGGCAAGGGTGTTTGTTGCCAGCATCCAATGAGATACATTTACGAACACATATATTAAATAAGGACCAAAGAGTTATAAAAAAAGTTACAGTTAGAAAATGGATTCTATATTTTTCCAATGAAAACCCCAAAGGCTATATTTAACATAATTTTTTAAATTTAAAAATTATTTTCTAACCTAGAATGGTGCCACAAGCCTGTAATTCCAGCACTCTAGGTGTCTGAGAAAGGAAGATTGCAAGTTCAAAACTAACCTTAACAACTTAATAAGGTCCTGTCTCAAAATACAAAAATTAGAGGGCTGGAGATTTACCTTATTGTGATGACCCTGGGTTCACGTCTCAATACCACACAAAAATAAATTATGTTTTACTTGTTCTTGAATACACTGAATAAAATTTATCTTGGTGGTAGTTATTAGCAAAACTGAAGAACAAAATCTGAGAAAATGTCATTAGAAGGGAGTGTTACTAGGTATACAGTGGATGATATAACCCAAGGAGTAATACAACCTGCATTAAATAAACAGTATGCAGAAACTGCCGAGCCAAGATCTACATGGCTTAAAAACAAACAGCCATGGTGAAGAGCTCTGGACCTAAAAATGAGGAAATGGAAACTGATCACTAAAAAGGGCTTTTGTGTGCACTGAATTTTATAACACATTTTAATGTAATTGTTATGCAAGCAGGCATAAGCAGAAAAGGACTTCTAAGGCATATCTGAACACTAGAGTTTACACGATTTTATAACTTTTATGTTAAATTAATACTTCTCAAATATCTATAATCCATGTATTTTCCAGTTATATAAATATTGCATATTATGATTCATGTAATGTTTCTATAGGCTCACTTTTACATTTTGAAGTATTTGTTTTAGACTTATTTTTATAATTTGAAAACCAATAGAATTGAAAAAACTACATATTCCTAAAAATATGATGAAAAGAAATCACCGTCATTTTGATCCATAAACATCTGAGCTTGAGGCTCTTGTAGTTATTCTAAAAATGACATGATGTCAGACTATTGGAAATAAGACTGGCACAAAAATATCTCTTTCATTTTCTCACAAATAAGAAAGAACTAAGGGAGTAAACTGCCAATGTAGTTAATATTAATGACATCTATGATATAACTGTCACACTTTGCAATCATAATCATATATTTATATATGATTATGGAGAACTTATTTTTATAACTTATTCAATTTTACGTATGAGATGTTTTCTATAATCAGTTACTATTTTTTATAATTTGAAAAGAAATATAAATATTTCACCAATAAGAAGTAAAATTCTCTTTCAGTGTAGGATTTGATAGATTCCTTTCCAAAGCATACAGCATAGAAACTAGTAAAATAATTCCTTCATTGGAGAAAACTGAAATACTACTTCTAGGTGATCAAAAATAATGCCATCTGTAATGTTATGTCACATCAATAAGATATGTTTCATATAATTAGATGAGAATTTTAATTCCTACGTGTGGTCTTCACCAGCAAAAAAAAAAAAAAAAAACCTTTATTCTAGCCTACCTATACTAAAAAGACGAGGCAAATATTAATTGAAGGGCAATATGCAATATGTGGTACTTGATCAGTATTTCTCAAAACTACCAAGGTTACCAAAACTGAAGAAGAAATTGTCACTACCCAAAAGAGCCCAGGAAGACATAAAAACTAGATGCAGTCCACTGATTGGTTTATCACAACTCCGGGTGTGGGTAATGGGAAGGCCCACCCTGGGTGTGTGTGGCACCACCCAAAAGGCTCGTAGCCTGGATGGGATACAAGAGAAAATGAGGCTTCTTGTTTGCTGCTTTGCTGCTCCCTGCCTGCCTTGTTGTGGACTGTTTTTCCATGTCTCTGTGGCATGCCAGCCTGCCTTGGAGTCAACCAACTATGGACTGAAAACTCTACAAACTGTGAGTCAAAATAAATCTTTCCTCCCCTTTAACTTTGGACATCAGTTATTTTGTCTCAGCAATGAGAAAAGTAACTAAGACGGATTTTGGTACCGGGAGTGGGATAGTTGCTATGATGCTACTTGGCCATGTGTTTCAGAAGCCTTTGGAATTGGCTTTTGGTAAGTATGGAAAAGTTTTAAGATGATAGTTGAAGAAACAATCCTGGAATGCTGCAACATGAACTTGTTGGAAGATTCTGGTCAGGGCTCAGAAGAGCAGAATGCTGATAGAAATTCATTGGTAAAGAGCAGACTCAGGAGGTTTCAGTTAGGAACAAGGACTGAATTGGTTGTTGGACTCCAGACCAAGTACATTATTCTTCGCCAGAAAATTTTGTCTGCATTTTCCTCTTGTCCAGAGACTGCCTCAGACTGTCATTAAAGAGCAATGGAGGGCTGGGGATTTAGCTCAGCGGTTAAAGTGCTTGCCTCACAAGCCCAAGACCCTGAGTTCGATCCCTGGCACCAAAAACAAACAAACAAAAAAGATTAATTAATTAATCTTGCTGAAGAAGTTTCAAGGCAGTCTAATTTTGAGGTGGTGGTATGGCTACTGTTGGTGTTTTTAGTCAGGAGTAAAGAGCCTAGAAAAATGATTTAAAACATTTTGAGTTTGGCCAGAAAGGAAGAGCCATTAAAGTTGCAGCCTGCAAAATAGGGTGGAAGATGTTGGGGATTTGGCCCAAATGATAAAGTGCTTGCCTAGCAAGCACAAGGCTCTGTGTTTGATCCTCAGCACCCACAAAAAACAAAAAATAGAGTGGAAGATAACTTGGTTGCTGAAGAGATTAGCAATATAACACCAAGTATTTTGGAGGAGGACAATAAAAACATAACCTGAGGGCATCACAAGAACCAGTAAGACTCTAACTTTTGCAACCTCAAAATTACAAAGGTGAAAGACTTTGCTTTGAAAAGAGAGCCCAGAGCATCATGTTCCAGAATGGCAATGGCCTAGAGAATTTGTTCCTCAAAATTGGGTTCATAGTGCACAATAATCCCGGCCCTCAAACCCTATAGCTAAGCTAGAAGGCTACTGGTCCAGTTCTCAGCAGAGTTTGACATCATCCACATGTTGCTGGTTTTAGGTGCATGTAGAATGCAAGAGTTTTGGTATCAGGAAAGCTTCCACCCAGATTTCAGAAGAAGACCTGGGAGGCCAGGCAGTATGACACGGAAAGAGCAGTGTGTGAAGGTATGAGTGTGAAGCTGAAGGTACAGGGAACATCCCAGAAGGTTGGAGAAGCCAGGAATGTGGATCATCTGAGGACAGCTGCAAGAAGTGAGAAAAAAAACAGCCCAAGAAAGAAACCATGAGAGCTACCACTACTAGCAGTGCCAACGAGGTAGAACGCACCAAGCTCTCTGAAGTTCACATCATGCACAGTTTGCCTCAGGTATTGGACATGGAACTATGGGATTTAATGTCTGCCCTGATGAATTTGGACTTGCTTTGGCACCATTTATTTCTGTTTCCCTGTTACACTTTTGGAATGTAAATGTTCAGATTGTGCCATTGTATTTTGGAAATGTTTAACTTTCTTTTCATTTGTACAGGGCCTGACAGCAATTGGGCCTTAAATTTCAGAGGAGACATTGAACATGGACTTTTCAGGAATGCTGAAACTGTTAGGACTTTGGAAACTCTTAGAGAAGAGCTAAATGCCTTTTCCATAGAGAGAAGTGTGTGAGATTTTGGTGACCTGGGACAGAATATCATGGCTTGTATCTAGATGTCCTATCAAAGCCTCATGTAGTCAGTGGTAGAGCTTTTCAGAAGTGGTTGAATCTAAGGTGTGTGAATGTAGATTAAGGATATGATACTGAGATTAAAAGTATGTGGTGCTGGATAAGTCCACTGATTGGTTTATCATATTTCTGGGTGTAGGTAATGGGCAGGCCCCACCTAGGTGTGGGTGGTACCACCCAAAAGGCTTGTGGCCTGGATGAGATAAAAGGGAAAGGGAGGCTTGCTACTTCACTGCATCCTGACTGCCTTCCCTGGACTGTTTCTCCTCTGTGATGCTCCTCTGCCAGGCCACCCTGCCCTGGAGTCAGCTGATTATGGACTGAAACTTCTACAAACTGTGAGCTGAAATAAACCTTTCCTCCTTTAACTTTGGGTTTTGGATATTTTGTCTCAGCAATGAGAAAAGTAACTAAGATGACTTCCAAAAGAGAAAGTAATATCTTTGATAATCACTATAAATCTGTTCAACCTGCTGTTTCATTTTAGATTTATCATATCATTAAAATTTTCCCTTAGTACATTAATGTCTCTTTCACCCCATACCAAGTTTAATTAAAGTTGAACTTGTCTAGCAATACTATTTTTTCATAGGTATTGCCACCCTTACTGTCCTCCCAAAGTTCTTCACCTAAAATCTGTACAAAGTGTCACAAACAATATTCACCTTCTGAGATCCACTGAATATCTTTCCTGAAAATGCGAGATCAACTTGCCATTCAAACTAGAAGCCAAATTAAATTTGGCGGTCTATTAAAACGAAAACAAAAACAAAATCTCAAGAATAACAGAAGACCCCCATGTTTTATCCACCATTTATAAGAGATATTTATTACTATTTTTGTGGATAAACTACTCTTTCAGAAGCTACATAGCCATTACTGAGATTCCGCACTAACAGAAAGTTGAAGAATATTCTTATCTAAAATATGATAAATATAAAATTAGCTAAATTATCAGGAATATCAAAAGGATCAGAGAAAAGCAAAGCAATTGAGAAAGTGGCATGTACATAGTTGGAACTGTGCAGCAGTGTACCAGCAGTCGAGAAAGACATCTACACAATCAAAACAAAACAGCACACTCTTGAAGGTTTGGGGATTATCTGTTTTACTAGGAATAATCCAGAGACATTAGGGAAGCGTGCTTCACGTTATGTGTACCGTACACTACAGAAAATATGAAATATTTAGGGGAATGAGACATAAATATTAATGAATAGTTAGGAAGACAATAGCAAGATTAATAAATGTTCTTTTGAAAACTAAAGAGTAAGGGAGAGGTCTGCAGTTGAGCCAGCAGAATAATACATTTTTTATGCCATATAAGGACACAGATCTTTGAGATAGCTGCTATGTAGCCAAAACGAAAAGATGGTGGGTAACATTTAGATGAAACAGAAGCTTGAGGAATTGCTCAGAATCTAATTAAACTTTACAAGTGTTTGTACCTAAAAGTATGCTTATGTAAAAATGGATAGCGGTATTTATTTTAAGAATGAAAAGAATTTGGAAGTTTAAATCTTATCATAGATGTCTTCGGGGGCATATTGAACTACTAAACAACAGGGACAAGGGAAATTAAATTAAAAAGAATAAACGAGTATTTATTTATCATTTATAGCAAGTATTGGTGTTTTTCAGATAATCTGTTTCTACTTTCAATTATCATTATTTTTAAAAATTAAATTCATAGTATCTTTCTGTAGGTACTAATAAAAGGACAACAATTAGGGGAAACTCTTATGATTATCCAAGAAGCATTCATAATGATAATCTGCATCATGAATGACTGTACACAATTAAGGCAAAACTGGAAAATGGTCTTAACAGCATTAGAGCAGAGAACCAAATTCTTAACACTGAAAAATGAAAATAAGTACTTTAAAAAGAAGCCCAGGCCTTATTCACACTTTCAGTTTCTCACACCAGAGAAACAATGCGGTGTTTAAACATGCATTGTCCAATTTATTTTGCTTAGGGTATGGTCTCAGGATGCATCCACTTACCTAGAAATGTCTATTGGGGAAGGGAAGAAATTGTTCAAATGCAAGGGAAACAAGAGGGAGGTGAAGGAATGGAAGGACAAGGAAAAAAAAGAATAGAAGGGAAAAATGGAAACCAACTTTTGTAAATAAGGAGGGAGGAGGTGTGGAGGGAGGAGGTGTGAAGTGAACGGGGAGTAACGGGAAAAAAAGAAACAGCATGATATACCATGTACAGGTACAAATTCCCTATGATGAATGTTATCATTGTGTATATCTAAAATGCACCACTAAAATGAAATTAAAAAACAAAACAAAACAGAATAAAACAAAACAAAACAAAACAAAAAACAAGGCAGGAAGGAAGAAGGAATGTTCCAGGATATTCTCTGTAGCAGATGGCCACACTCATTGCTCTAAGGCCCTTTGCTGAGGACGTACTTCTCGGTATCCTCCCCATTGCCCTTGTGACTTCCTTCCTTTTTAATTTTAATTATCAACAACAGGATACATATCCCTCTAGTGAGTAATACTCCAACAAATAATTATTTCATATCCTAATAATTTCTTTTATAATACTTAATTTGTTTTCTTTCATGTGGCAAGATGTATTTTAGTGACTGTTAATGTTCATTCAACTTTTCGGTCATAAGACTCTAGGAATGAGGCAGTGAAGAGAAGACATGGATTTTAAACTCATGGAGATTATAGGTTAATAAAAATATGTTTTCTGTTACATTCATGTAACTATTTCTTATGTCACATTAAACTTTTCAATTTTGATTTAAACATGATGTTAAGCATATAACTCATATATAGCAGAACATTATAATTAATTATATTAGACTAATAGACCGGGTAGTTTAAATAATAAGAATTTGTTTCTCACAGTTCTAGAGGGTGAACAACTAAAATGAAGATTGTCTTCTAACAAAGTCCTTCTTTCTGGCTTGTAGATAGCTACCTTCAGGCTTTGTCTTCATGGCCTTTTTGGGCACAGGAGAGCCATCTTGTCTGTCTCTTTTCTTATAAGGATACCAGTCCTATCAGATTACTGTCTCATTATTATTACCTAATTTAACATTAATTACCTCGCTAAAGGTCCCATCTCTAAATACAGTCGAAGTGAGGGTGGGATCTCCAGTATATGAACTTGGGAGATTCATAACTTAATTCATAAGATTCATTGCAGTTTCATTAATATATAGCACATATACATATGCGACATATATAATAATGTTAATAGCTGAAGGTTAAATCTCTGTCAAGCCTTATCTTTGTTTTATACAAGAAAGTTTACATTTTCATGTATCATTTTCACTGTGATTTGATTGCTGGGAGTAAACTTCAAGATAATAAATATCGTTTTCTTTCAACCTCTACTTAAAATGACATTAGATACTTTGCAAAAAAATTATGAACCTTTCTCCTCCATGTTCTTGTCTACATGAAATTTTTACAACTCAATTCAATTATAGTCAAGCAATTCATTTTTAAATGCCAAATCTTCTTTCTTAGATAAAAGGATCTAATTCATTTATTATAAAAACTACAAGTTTTTTGCCCATATTTCAATTTGCTATATTTGTAGTGCATATAATTTTTAAATTTTTTACTCTGTAAAATTCCATATTTCTTTAACATTTATTTTCTTTTTAACTTGCAACAGTTTTTGAGTCCTCCACAATTTATTTATCTATCTTTTACTGAATATTACTACCTTACAAATCTGAGCCTTTTCTCTCATGTTAAAGAATGTACACATTCCAGTTGTTTACCTTTCTGTGAAGTTTGTCAAAATTCTACTATGAGATTCTAAGATTCTACTATGTTGTCACAGACATATAAAGATCAACTATATGAAAAAAAAACTAGTTTTATTCTCAGATATGTGACAGTTGAATGAGAGATACAACCAGTGGTGTTCCAACCAGGAATGATTTTTGCGCGGATACTGGAGAATATTCATGGGATGGGAGTAATACACGGAAGTAGCAAAGCATCGCATCACTGTCTATCCAGAATCACTTATTTGTGGTGATGTTAAAAAGCAGGCTGAATTTTATTCAGTTTTATTTTATTTTAAGACTTTATAGAAAATGTCCTTTCTTACTACCTGAAATCAGTATTTATAGCTTCTACCTTACATTGTTATATCAATGGAGAGAGTACACAAAATTACTTTTAAAATAAGACTGGATGTCATGATAATGCTATTAACCAGCAACCAAAGAAGGTAGAAAAGTGCAGGTGTTTCTGTTGTTAGGGCTAAACTTGACTTTAGAGAAAAGGTGCTATTTCAAAGCTTTGTAAAGAACAAATAATTAATGTTTCTCATGAAGAAAACACAATAGTTTCTCATTACAAGCTTGTAAATTCATGTACTCTCTTTCAAATTCTATGTGCTCAATGAAATGAGAAATGATGCCTAGGCATAATTTTCTCCCTCATTTATATGTGGCTACATGCTTTGAGATTCAAAGGGCCCTTTAATAAAAAAATCCTTTAAGGTTATTTCTGATTATTCCAAAATGTAACAACTCATATTTCCATACTTTAACATTTTAGGAGAAATGTATTTGAGTTTACTCAGGTTAGTCTTATGCTTATATATCATTTTTTCTGTAAGTACACCATGCAACTCATATTTTGATGTTGTAATTTGAAGTTATGATGGTATTCGTACAATATTAAAAGCATCCTAGGTGTTTTATCACTCTAGAGTGAAGTTGCTTTTCAAAGCAATTTCCTGAATGTGTGAAGCTATCTCCAAGATAAACCAGAGTAATTTTCCATTTAATTTGGCATTTTCTGGAAGATTGGCTCCCAAATTCAAGGCTTTTCCAATTAAATTCAGTTGCATTTATGTCCAGAAGATTTTCATAGGGGATTGGTTTCCTGCTGTGGAGCTGGGTTTTGAAGCTACTTGAACTCAATTACAAATCCAAGCCAACATGCACTCTGAGCACATCACAGTCCCTTCAGCTGCTTTCCCCACTCACTGCCCTGAGTCCCAGAAGTCGATTAATTCAAATCATGGTTGCCTACCTAGAAAACAGTGCTCCAAAAAGAATCTCGATGTAGCGGTGATATGTAGGAAAAAAAACAAAAAACAAAAAACTTTTGCTAAAAAATATTCTATTTCAGCTCATAAAAATCAGACTTATGCCCAGGGAAACTATGAGTATGTACAATAAGTTTTTCTGCTCCTATATTTTAAAATAATCTATTCAGTTTTGACAAAATTTATTCAATTTTAGTATTGCTTTCCTTCCCTTGAATTTTCCATAATTCTTTCATGCAGTTAAAGTATAGACATTGAATAATTGCATCAATTTTTTTTTTTTTTTTTTTTTTTGGTGGATCGAACTCAGGGCCTTGTGCTTGCAAGGCAAGCACTCTAACCACTGAGCTAAATCTCCAGGCCCAATTGCATCAATTTTGAAGATTATACTTCGCAGAATATTACTACTCACACGTCAACTTAAAGATGCCTACACACGATGCTTTTCTACTTCTAATGTTAAAAACCAATGAACTATGAGTGGGGAGTGGGTATTGTGCTGTTCTTCCTCAAAATAAGAAATATTGTTATGTAAAGTATTAATTTTATGCTGCATATTTGTCTTATACTTGATTTTTCACAAAAAAGAGTTACCAGTAATTACTGCTTTAAATTAATGCATGGGAAATGATAGAATAGAATAATGCAAAGAGTTTGATATATAAATATACAATTGAATACAATTCTAAATTTAAGTATAAAAATATTAACAAAGAATTCATGAAATAAAAAGATTAAAACAAAACACATGGAAAACACAATTGGTAATATTTTATAAAATAACACTTCTATAAACTGTACATATAAATATAAATTGGTATTTTTTTGTCCTAATGCATAAACTTTATGAGGAGCTGACTCTATTACCCTTCCAATTATACTTTTTAGATATCATCTTAAAATAATAGAGACACACAAACAAAGATATATATTTTATGAAAATTGACACCAAAATATCATTTAATTTTAAAGAAATATTGAAAACAACTTTTTACAGTTAAAGGTAATATTTTGCATTTAATAAAGAGAATAAAAATAAATCATAAAAAGCAAGTTAATAAATGATAACTAATTTTTCTAAGTAATGGGACAACTGACAATACTTTTTAAAATATTTATGTTTTGCTTAGCTTTATGTAACTCTAGTGGCTCAGCAGTGGCAATTATTACACAGTAATGATTAACGTTAGTCAATCAATTCAGAGTCAGAATTTCATTTAAGAAGAATAGAGCAAGGGAAAGATCGAGATATCCTAACCTAGGCTTTGCAGAGCATATACCTTCCATAAGGATTTATTCATTTGGGTGACAGTCCCTTGAGAGCAGTGATGTTTTCTACGCAATTTATCAACCACTCTTGACCTAAATTCTCAACAGTGGTTAATCATTGTAAGAAAATATTCTGAATATAACGAAATGTAATACATTGAAATGTAGTTCACTGCTGTATTGATTTTCTCATGTGATTTGATTAGAAATTAAATGCTGTTATAAGGTGTCTATATATGATCATTCTTTGATGATTAGCTGATATTATAAATGGCTGAAAATTGCAAGCAATTATTTACATTGCCCCATCCTCTACCTTAAGCAATAAAATTTATCTCTTTATCTCCGCTAAATGTTGGGAATGAAGGATGACCTGAGAAATAATTTTAAGTAAAAAATAAAAGCACTCTACGTTAGAAAATAAGTTTGATATTTATGCTGCAGAGCTACTTCATAATTATTTTATGTAATTTAAGTAAAATAATTGATAAAAAAAAGAATAGACATGCACACATTTTATAGTGTTCGTTTACACTATGTTCACAATGTAACTTATTTTCACTTCCTTTTCTTCTTTCATCTGGGCAAGACAATTACCAAATGAAAGATTGAGCAAAGTAAATAAAACATTCTATGCTTTCTTTCCCTCTCTGAAAAGATGAGACAGAACTAATCACTTGGGGCATCATACTTTGCTCAGTAATTTTCACTATAACAAGTCCCATAATGAAAACAGGAAACCGCTTGAAATATGATTTTAAAACATATGAGCCTGTTTATGTGCATGTGTGCAAGCGTGTAAATG
Source organism: Hystrix cristata (assembly GCA_004026905.1). NCBI lineage: Eukaryota > Metazoa > Chordata > Mammalia > Rodentia > Hystricidae > Hystrix > Hystrix cristata. The sequence goes on from PVJO010009129.1 coordinate 58,527, forward strand.
GAGAGCAGTGTTATTGGTGTGTAATTTTAATTTTGATTAGAAGAAGGATTAGCATTCATCATACATTTCTTAGGGCACTCAAGAATATACTCACTAAATATAATATGCTATGAAATGTTATAGAGCCAGCAATTTTTTTTTTTTACAGGCAGACTTGCATATAAAACATACCTTTCCATGTAGTATACACACGCAACTGAGTATCAGCCATAAAGAAAAGTAAAGCCATGTCGTCTGCAGGAAAATGGATGGAATTAGAGATCATCATGTTACATGAAATAAACCAGGCTCATAAATATAAGTATCCCGTATTTTCCCAAATACATATCTGTAATCTAGATAAAAAAGATACTTTAAAAGAAGGTAGACTAGTAGACAAGAGGAATGGGATCAGGGTTGGAGAGTGTAAAGACAGAAGGAAACCGAAGGAGGTCTGGGTGGATGGATATTGTGACAGTTAAGGTGTATTGTCAATTGACTTGGCGTCTGAGCTGTCCAGAGGATTAGTAAAGCACACTTCTAGTGCGCATGTGTGGGTTGTGGAGGCGTGACCGTGAGTAGTATATGTGGTCCTCGGCCCCTGTCTCTGGAACACGATTCCCCTGTGCGGCTGCTAACTAAGCATCTTAGCGTCACTCACCACACCCCTCTGCCATGATGTTTCTCCCTTGGGGCCAGCTCACTATGGGCCAAATCCTTTAAAATAATGAGCCAGATAAATCTGACATCTTTCAAATTGCAAGTTTGGGTCATTTTATCCAGCAACAGGAAATAGGTACAATTAGGTGGACTAAAATGGGTATAATCAAAATTTCAAAATGAAATCCAAATTTTTGTAAAATTAGTATGTACCAATAGAAACTATATTTGGGAAAATGCTACTTTCCTATGGACTTTTCCTAGCATACATAATACCCAATTCACCCTGAAAATGAATTGTTTGTAAAGCTCAGACTGTGAACCATCTAAATTTTATAGAATACAGTGACACAATAGAAATGTCAAATAGGAAAGGTGAAATATAATGTACCTTTAATATGTTTAATACTGACATTAAAAAGTAAAATATATATAAAAAGATTATCAGTACAACATGTAATCTAATTCAATTTATTAATGAGATTTTTTTCGCAATTTGTTGTTCTCGGTCTTCAAATTTTGACACATACAGTCTTAACACATCTCAACTAGAATTCTATGCTGTTAATTGTTATGGTTATGAGAAAATGTAGTTCTATCAAAACAATGTGTTTTACAGAAAATATTTTACACTACTTTACTTTTTAATTTAAAATATAAATAAAAATTCAGCTCCTTTTGCCAAAAATGGCTGTTAGCTCTAATATTTGACAGTCCACCTATAGAAACTGACACAGTATGAACTCATAAAGCAAAATATGATGACCACCAGTTTTACACTTTTTCAAGAAATAACTTGAAATATCTCATTGAGCATGTATTAAAAAGTCATAATTTTGCATAAACACAAAAGTAATATTTTGTTGCAACTTTGATCCCTAAATTGTATTTTCTCTTATTTCAATTTCTTGATCTTATGTTTTAAGTGAGACTTACTTTGAGAGTCAGCTATTTTCCTTGTTTTATTTTCTCATTAAAATTATTAAATAAAGTTTTGAATTGAAAATGTAAACCCCTAGCAGGAAACCACAAACCAATTAACTAACTGCCCTATTTAACAAAATTTAGCCTTGTTCCTAGGGCTGGAATTACAATATAAATATTTTATAAGAAAAAAAATTGTTAAGGGATTATAGGACTATTGTTAAGGTACATGAATTTTAATAATTTTAATGAAAGTTCAGAACAGCAAGAATACACCTGATTAGACTATTAGCATTAACTAGTGTGTTATATAAGGAGAAGTATTACCTAAATTTGTTTTAATGTTCAGATTTCAGTTTTATGTCAGAATTATATTAAATGTCCCATATGTGAAAGGATACATTGCAGATTTGGCATTTGATCACATACAGTTTGTTGGTATGTTGAAAATTATATATATAGAGAAAATACACATGGAAATCTGGGCAATTATTACAGATAAAAGTGTACTTAACTACGAACTTTGGCTCTCTTAGAGTATTTATTTACTGGGTAATTGCTCCATTCTTACACTTCGTCATGGGAAGATATAGTATTGATTTTGTTTCTTCCCTCCACAATGGTAAAGTCTTAATGTCATTCTTCCTACTATTTTAAGCCCAACATACATTTATTTTTAAATATATGATAGTATAATTAATTAAATTGTATCCCCCTAAAATGATGTGTTGCAGTCCCATACTACAGTCTGTCAGATTGTGACTTAATTTGGAATACAGTCATGTAGATATAATGTACATGTGAGTAAGATGGCCCTTTAAGCCACTATGACTAGTGTACTCATAGAAAGAGGAGAGATGCATCAGGAATACAATCATGAAGATGGAGAAAAAAATTGGAGTTCTGGGACCATGAGTCAAGGAACACCTGAAGTCACTATGTGGTGCATAGGTAGGGATGGTTCGTCTTCCAGACACTTTGGAGGGAATGTGGCTCTAGCAACATCTTGACTTGAGATTTCTTTGCTGTCCACAAAATAGTAAAAACATAAATATCTCTTCTTTTAAGTCACTCAATCTGTAGCGCTTTTTGTGCAGCCCTGGAAACTAATACAGGGAAGGAAATGAAGTTAAACTATTTTTAGAAAATTTAGTCTTAATTTTTAAATGTTCCCCTTATTGATACCATTGCGGCCTTTATATCAGTTCGGTAATTCTTCAGTTGCCCCAAGTATGTAAGACACAGAGCATGTAAAATTGTTAACTTACATTCAGTATCTTCCATCTAGTAAACTCTGGAATTTAAATGTCAGAGTCTATCGTCAAATGGTAGCTAAAAATACTTTTACAATCTTTAGTGAAAGCTCTTAGCAAAACAGGTGATAAGATCTAGAGTAACTGGGCTTTCTTCAATGACCAAAGATTCATAAAATTTATATATCATAATTACAAACACATACATCTAACCTTAATCAGAAGTAATTTACATCTCCTCTATAGGCTTGATTTTGTAGTCCTAATTGATACGATCTCAAAGCCTTAAAATCATAACATTTGGAAAGAAAATACAGAGGAAAAGAAATAGAAGACAACTTCTTCGACCTCCCTTCCCTCTGCCTTACCTCTTCTCACCTTGCCACTGCTGTACCTTCTCTTTCTTCTTCTTCCTGTCATGAAATTATAGAGTGAAAACATTCAAAGGCCTGTCAAAAATTTAGTTGCATGTTGCTGCTCATTACAACTGAATTTAAAACATTATGGAAAAATTATAGGAAATACTATTAGAGGTACTTGACAAAACACTGAAATCTATATTTTTTTTTGTAGAATTTGCCCTTCTGGGTTGCCTTATCATGCCTACATGATGTATTTTAACGCAGATTGTGCTTTTAATTCACTTCTGAAGAGGTGGGTCTATCTTCTTTAGAACATGGTTGCAATAGAAAAATAGCATGTATCCTACTTATTGCTATGGTTGACACATATTTAAAATACATTTTAAAGTTAATGTGCATTTGTATGCTATAAAGGTGTGTCTTTTGATGTCTGATTTTAATAGCGTTGGGAGTCAAATTTTTGAGAGAAATATATTAGAATTTAGCCAACCATAGTATTTCCACGCCACAGTCATTAACTCTACGTGAGTTGGAGTTAGTGGTCCAAAGTAATTTTTGTCAAAAAAGTTTCTTGCCAAGCATTTTCTTCCACATATGTCTGAATACTTTGACAATAATTGATAAAATTGATAGATAGCGATTTAAACTGCAGGAGACGTCTCTTTTCAATATCCTAAGTCTAATAAAGAACTTTGTCTCCTTTTTGTAAAATTCCTATGCTGAAAATGGACATGTTGAATCTACTCCATGATTTTATTACCCACATATGGGAAATCAAAATCGGAATCCCTAAAATACAGAGTCTTAAGTGCCAATTTCAACATTTTGGAATAGAATATTACAGATTTCCTGTATGGGACTTTTTATAACTTTGACTTAATGAGAATACAATCAACTATTTTTTATTTTGACGTGGAACACACAAATGATTTTCCCATCTCCACAAATTCTGCAGATTTATGGTAGTAAAAATAGGAAAATTTTACTTTTCCCATCACTATGTTCTTCTACAAGCCTTTAAAATACATAAGACTTCTTATGTTTATAAGAAAATTCCATAATGATTTCTGAAAAGACTTTCCCAAAGAAGCACAGTTGTTTCTATTCTGGGTGCTTCTACGTGGAAAGTTTTAATTTAGTTGATAACTATTTATTCCAAAGAATATCACAAGATGAAACCTGCTGTGACACTCCCATGCTCTTCCATACACCAACTATGACAATGAATCACAGGTACGAAAAGATGTCATTGGTAAATTAATGTAAATCTGAAGACATTTCGAGAATTTTCATCTCCGGAAATTGCAATAATTCTTTACAAAAAGCCACTACAAATTTTTATAGATAATCAAAATAAGAAGTTTTTAAAAATCTTAGAATCAATGTGCTTGTTTTAATTCCTGGATATACTGTTTTCTAGGAAACAAATATTTCTGAAAAGCAGAGTATCTATTATGTATTCCTTTCATAATGAGAGTAAATGTTCTTAAGGCTTTTAAAGTGTAGTCTGGGAAGAAAGTACATTAGTACTTTGCAGAAATGTTAATGGCCTTTAAAAAATAGTTGCGTAAACAACATATGTAATTATTCTGTAGGGAAATGCTGCTTAATTAAAACATAGAGTCATTCTATTAGCATATACACCTGCTGCTCTTATGGTTCATTTCTTCCTAAAATAACTTAATTCCTGAGTAAGGCTCTCTCTCTTCTTGAGAAACATCCATTTTGAACTTCCACTTCAGATTTGCATATGCTGGCTTCAAATACGATGAATAGATAGATAGGTAGATGACAGAAAAATAGATTGATTTAAAACACAGATACCATCTCACAAAAAGTTTGTGGAAGTATCATGACAAGGAATTGACTCTGTGAATTTTATAATCCTGTGTATTTTCAAAATATCCTGCAATCAGTTATGAAAAATTAAAGATCGTGCTATTTTTCCTGAAGAACTTGTAGACAAACTTACTGTTTTTGCCCAAACAAGAAAGATGTTATTTGTATATATTTCTGTCTAATACAATCTTTATTTAGATTTTCATTCAAATATATTTTAAAGACAGTTTACTTTTGAAATTCTACTTTGGAATAAGTTCATTTTCTTCAGACGCATAATTCTCTGTCTTATTTCTCTCTAATCCAAAGTCAGTCAAACATCCAAGTCTGCATTAGAAACAATCTCTTTAAAAAGCTAATAAATACAGCACACATTATGTGTCTGACATGACCTAAAATAACTACTTTTTCATGGATCTATGCTGCATTTTTGGTTAGACTGCATATGTAACTTGGTGTGCATGTGAGTACAGAAGCATTTTATGCAACATAAACATATGACTCTTCACTTTTTCGTAATTTGTCAGCATTTCTCATGTACATTTGTCTATTTCTGGCAAATTCTTCTATTCACAATTTCATCCTTTCTATACTCTAAAAATAGGACTTTTTTCATTTCACTTTTCAGAAGAAATTGTAAGGAAACATAAGTTTCCCTCTTCAATAGTATCTGTTGAATTAAATACTAATATTATTATTACTGAAAATCTATGTGTACGCTTGGATTCCTATTGGACTTAATATTACAAAATAACAAGTGGAAATGTGTTCTTACAGTCTCTCACACAAGCGATTAGATATTTTTGTATGATTGCATAGAGGAAAATATAAGTGGACATGGGTGTGTTTCCATTTAAAACATATTTTTTTCATTTTTGTATTTTCAGAGCTTATTTATACTAGAAGCGTTGCTCACTAGAAGAATTTATCGTGACAATTAATTGACCCTGTGAACTTTAGAATCTTCTGTATTTTCAACACATCCAGAATCCCTTTATGCGAGACTACATGTGATAGTCTTTTTCGTGAATGACGCATTTGCTGCAGCCCTCGGCCTCGGGCCTGTTTGCAGGTGGGGAGAGTCTCGCGGCCAGGCGTGGGGCTCACCTGGCGGAGGGCAGCGTGCGGGCGTGGGGCCGCTCTGTCCCGGCCCTCTGGCGTGCTGCCTCAGTCTGCGGCTGGCTCGGTGAGCAGGGAACCTCACCGAGCTGCAGCAGCGGGTGGAGCCCGGGCACCAGGAGGGACAAAGAGCAGGGCTTTGTAGAAAGGAAACCAGCTCAGGGAACAGGAGGCGGGCTTCCCTCCGTCCTTGCTCAGGATCCATCTGTGAGACCTCAAGGAGCAGCATCTGTGGGTGCACGAGGCCAAGCCGGGGAAAAGCGATGTTTGCATAATATTATTCATTTTGTCTCTTGGCTTACAGAGCCCGATGGTTTTGCTAATCCCTGATGTAATCTCTTCCCAGATTGAATATAGATTTAGTACTATCTAAAACAGATTTTTAAAAATCGACTAATGGTTAAAACTATACAGAAAAGCAATTGCCAAATCAAATTTTTAAGTAAGAACAAAGTGGAAAGACTGAATAATTAAAACAGAGTAGAAGTGGAGTAAGTAGAGCAGGTGAACAAAATAAAGTCTCGCAAAAAGACAAAAATGCTTGCAGATATTATCGATTTGTAATCCACAGGAAATTAACAGTTTGTATTCATATAAATGTGCATAATGACCGTCATTGATTCTGCCTTCCACCGGCACTATGTATGAGCAAACATTGTACAATTATGGATACTGGTTAAGATATTTCATCTGATAACTGATAGATAATACACTTTTTATTTGACTTCACTTTTTATTGTAGAGGAACATCTTGAGAAATTTCTTTCACGTGTCTTTTGCTCTTTATATTTCCTTCTATTTGCGGTCTCATTACCAATAGCTTGCATTTCTTTATGGCTGTTCACGAACGCCCGTCAAGTTTGTTAAATCACTTTAGCTATCCTGTGGCAGACGTATAGTGGCAACTTGAGCAGGAACACCCAGCTGGGCTGAGTTGGTGTGATTCTGGGTCGTGAAAGACCCACCTCAGAATTACTGACAAAACAACATAAAGGAGAACGGGAGGGGGAGATTGCTTGCTGCTGATTCCCAGAAGAAGCTTTATTGCAGCTGGTTCTCCCAAAAAGAATTCAGCTATTTTCATCAGGTCCTTGTGGGGAAGGCTGCTGTTCTCTGTCGGGGGAGCTCTGGTTTTCATCTTCACCTTGAGAGTCATCTCCAGGCTCCAGCATGGATTCTTTGGCTCTCGAGTGCAGACAGGGATTTACGCAGGACGCTGCCACAGGCCCCCAGTCCTTGGTGGATCCACTGAGTATGTCTTACACTCTCCTGCATTTGGCATGTGGGTGAATGTTGTAACTTGTAAATGTCCTGTATTAAGTCTGCTCTCTTGGGAACCACTGACCCTAGAAACCACTGACTAATACATATACTGATTTAATCTTCATGCTTACGTGGTCGATTTTACTGTAACCAATGAGAAAACTGTAATGTGGGAAGATAAAATTCCCCAAGATTCCAGGTTGAATAACAAAAGTATGGAGCAACACTTGCGGTTTGAGAAAAACAATTATTTATTTGTTTAAAATGGCACGCACACGCAGCATTAACTCTGCAGCTGGACATGGAGGATCAGAGGCTCAGAGTTCATGAGGAATCCTATGTCCAGGAAAGCCCAGTATGTGGCTAGTGAATTCTATTTTAGTAGTATATAAGGTGGGACTGAGGACAGTGTTTTGTTTTGTTTTGTTTTGTTTTGTAATTGGAAGACCACGGGCAACTCTTGGCCATCATAAGTAACAGATTTTAGAAGGCATAAGAAAATTTAAAATTGTAATTTTTATTGAAAGTTATTTGTACATATTTATTGGGTTCAGTAGGATAATTCAATATATCATACAATACGTAATTAAATCTGGTTAACTGGCACTTCCATTTCTACAAACATTAATCTTTTCTGTGTGTTGGGAACCTTCATACTCTTGTAGTTATTTTGTAATATAGCACAGATCATTATAAACCATGGTTACCTAAATGCAGTATAGAAAACCAGAATTAATCCTCCATACAAATGTAGTTTGGTTTTGCTTATCTAAGAATTTTAAAGGTTCTAGATAGATTTTTGGAGTAAGTTGCATGTATGATGAGCTAATTTAAAAATTACAGCATCAGTGACATTAAGTAAAAATTTGTAAAGGAGAACTTTGTTTCCTTCAGAACCCAAGATGGGCTTAATCATGTTGGATTTGGATGTTCTTAGTGTGTCGAATGAGTCTCAGGACAGGTTATTGCAGTGTAATGTCGTACCTTTGCATTTTATGAAAGGAGGGTACAGTTAAGATTTTACGTGACAGCAAAGCTTCATGGATATCCAGTAAATACGTGTTGTATCTCTTTGGCAGTGAAGGAAAACTGTGGTTGAGAAACTTTTGAAATAGATACTGAATAGAATATATTAGCCAAATCTATACTGGACATATTTTCCAGTTGCTGGTCAAATGCAATTAGTAATGTTATACTGTGAGACACTGCATGTGGAGCATAATGGGTGGGACCATGGATTTAAGGATGAAGGAATCCACCACCTGGTACTGTTTATTCTTTTGGATTCACAACAGACAAAATTACGCTATCAAATGAAGTAACGGGAATAATCGCTCAAATGTTATATCTTATGAAAGAAGTTTTAATCCTCGGAGGTCTGTTTTAACCTATACCATGCCATACTTCCTACTGTAACTCAGAGTCCGTGGGTCAGTGTCTGTGTCCACAATGACTGGACTGTTTGTTTCTCATGAGCCTCCGCTCTTTCCTCTCCTCTTCCTGCTACCAGAACATTTTTCACAGTTCCTGGACAACTTTATTCATCTCCAGACATTTCTGTTTATTGTGTTCTCAAATTTGTAACCCTACAATTCTGCCCAATTTACCTTCTTGTTTTCTTTCTGATCTGGGTCCTTTTATATTTCCTTCATTATGATTGACTTTTAAATCCTCATTTAATCTATATGCACACTGTCTGGAATATAGTAAGGAATTGATGAATGAATAACTTGCTATTTTGTGACAAATACTTGATCAAAATAAATATGCCAAACCTGAATTTCTAGGAAGAGGAATGAGTGATTGTATAAAACCAAGAAGAGAATCTTCCATTTAGCCTGAGAAAGTACCAAGATATTTGAGGCACCTGAACACCGCTTCAAACAACAGAAAGTCTGCAAAGGTCCTCTGAGAAGTAGCTCACAAGGGACAAAAACTGCCTCTTTTCTGTCCCATTTCACAGGGAGCAAACTCAGCAAAAACTTCATTGGTTGGAAAGTCTCCCCCACAATATTGGCAGCTGAATTTGAATACTTGCCAGAAATTGACGACTACATGCCAAAGAACACAGTACTAACTTATGTAAATTTCTGCTTATTAAATTGTGAACAACTTGAAAATTGTTTTGAGTTAATTTACATAGATTTGGAGCCTTTTCCATTGGATACAAATAGAATAAGTAAGAAAATGTTTTCCAAAGTAGCATGATGTATTGCTTCTCTAGGAGCAATCAAAACAGCTATAATGCTTAGTCAAAGGCTCACTGCAAGCAGCAGTGTGTGTATTAACACAAACTGTTCCCAGCTTAAAATAAATAAGAGAAGGACAGAAAGCAAGACACATTTATAACCTGCTTCTTCCCTCCTTTATCATATTTTTTACTTAGTTCAGATTTAGAAAAATGTGAATAATTCATAAGTTCAAATGTTCTTCCCATTTCAGTTAATAAGCCTACATTGAGGTTGCTGCTATTTTGGAAGCTAAACATTACTAATCAGTATCTCTAAGCCCTCCCTCCTTTCTCACATTGATTTTTCACACTGTGTACATTGTTGCCCATTTTAAGGCTTAAATCTAATTATCAATGCAGTATTAATATACTGAATTTATTAAAATACCATAAGAATTATAGATGAGGTTTCTCATATTGGCACTTTTTCAAATCAATTTATCATGAGTGCTATTCTCTGCCTTTATATTTGTAAACATTTATCAAGATTTGTTATGTACCAGAAAATATGCTACAATTTCAAGCAGTATTTCATTTAATCCTAACAATGCCCTATCGGGGGTTTGTCTTATTAATTCTACTTTATAGATAAATCTCAGGGAAGTTCGTGAGCTGTCCTAAGGCTATGGAACAGAAGAGTGATCAAACTGGAATTTTAATCTATTCCTGGTAATATGATGTGAATGCTCACTTTCAATTTAAACTTGTTAAATTTGTGCTTGTTTTTGCTAACTGAGGTATATTTGCCTGCTCTAGGTATATTATATACCTAGAATAAAAAAATATATATATTGTGATTCTTTTGTCTGACTTATTTCAGTTAACATGATGTTTTCAAGGGTCATCCTGCCAAGTCCTAGTTCATAAAGATTTACTCCAAAATTGTAATGATTTTAGCTATTATATTTGCATTTTCAGTTAACTCTTGTAGTGATGTAAGCAGATTTCTGCTTACGGTGTGAGATTCAGCTGCGTTGGTTTGAGTATGTAAATCTAGTTGTCCTACATCAGTTCTTGAAAACTTTTCTTTCTCCATTATGTAGACGTGTCACCCTTTTTTAATGTATTAGCCATAGACATATGGATGTATTTCTGGATTCAATTTGCAATTATCCATGCATCTATCCTTATGCCAATAAAGTGTTTGAATTATTATAGATTTTGAGTAAGTTCTCAAATTGCAAAATAGGTATACTCAAATTTTGTACTTTATCAAGATGATGTTGAACTTCCGTATGAATCTGACAATTGTCATTTCCTTTTCTACAAAATGCTTTTTAGAATTCTGGAAGAGATTTTGTCAAATTTTTAAATAGTTTTGGGTAGTATTACTATTTTAACATTTTATCAAGTCTTCTAATCAATAAACATAAAATATCTTTCAATTTACTGAGGACTTACTCAGTTTCTCTTAGCGATGCTTTTCTTCCTAATATCAAATTTTCACATCCTTCATTAAGTTTATTAGAAAGTATTTTGTTCATTCAGATGCTTTTGTAAATGGAATTGCTTTCTTAATTTCCTTTTGAATTGTTCACTGATGGCATATAGAAAAGTATTTGATATTTGTGTGTTAACCTTGTATCACAAAACATTGGTGAATTTCTCATTAGATTTGTCTTAGTTACATTTCTTGTTACCGAGACAAAATATCTAACAACCACAAGTTGAAGGAGGAAAGGTATATTGTAGCTTATAGTTTGTAGTGCTTTCAGTCCATAGTTGACTGGTTGCAGGGCAGGGTGGCATGGCCGAGGGGCACCGCAGAGGAGAAACAGTTCGTTTAGGGGAGAAGAGGACAAAGCAGCACCAGCAGCAGCCTCCCTCTTCCTCTTATCCCTTTCAGGGTATAATGGTGGGTATGCATGTATCCATGTAGTATGATAACTTAACTCTTTTGGGAAGATACCAAGACGGGAAATAACTGAAACAAGTGAAATTTATACTTTTAGTGTTTTTGAGGAATCTCTATACCAATTGTCATAGTGGTTGTTACATTCCCACCAACAGTGAAAATGGATTCTTTTTACCCACATCCTGACCAGCATTTGTTATTGCATGATTTCTTGATGATAGCCATTCTTTCTAAATTAAGATGGAATCATAGTGTTATTTTATATTTTAAATAAAGGCCAGAAATGTTGACTGTTTTTTTGTGTGTTTATGGGTCATTTGTACTTCTTCTTCTGAGAAGTATCTATTCATTTCAGTTGCCAAATTTTTGGTGGATCTTTGGTTTTGGATGGTCTAATTTTTTTAGTTATTTATATATTCTAGATAATAGTTCTGTCTGAGTTACAGCATGCAAAATCTTTCTTCCATTCTGTAGGTTGACTCTTCACTCTGCTGATTGTTTCCTTTACTGTGAAACTTTTTTATTTGATACACTCCCCTTCATCGATTCTTCATGTTATTTCTTGTGTAATTGGGTTTTTGTTCAGAGGTCCTTGCCTGTGCCTATGTCTTTAAAGTTTCCCTTATATTATCTGCCAGAAAGTTAAGTGTTTCTCTTTTAACGTTTAGATCTTTGATCCATTTTGATTTTGGTTCAGTACAGGGTGAGAGATATGGGTCTAGATTTACTCTTCTGCATGTTGCTAGCCGGTTTTTCCAGCACTAATATTAAAGAAGCTATTTTACTCTAGTGTATGTTTTGCCTCTTTGTCCAAATCAAATAGC
>PVJO010009130.1:0-38518 GCA_004026905.1 Hystrix cristata
ATGTGGAAGTGTGACTCTGCAGCTTTAGAAAGGCATTTGAATGGAAGTCACAAATTAAGAGACTGAAGATCTAAAGCCCAGAAAGCCAAGGCAACCGAAAGAGAAGGGTCAGAGGAGTAGGGGAGAGAGCTTGGAGGAGTCCGGGATGAGTGGCTCTGCCTCCCTTCCCATTTGGCATCTCCACCTCCCTGACTGTGCTGCCTCTGGGATCGCTGTTGGTGTGCAGGCTCCCTTGGGGGCCGAGCTGGCTGGCCATGAGCTCCCTCGTCCGTCCAGGAATCCACTGCTGTGTTCTGGAGCAAGCCCCACAAGCCAGTTTCAGGTGGTACGCAGACTCCAAAGGTGGCTCTACTCTTCTCCCCTGGCTTATGTTGAGCAATTATGATGTCCCAACTTTTGAATTGGCCAATTACCAACAGACGCACTGACAGACGCGGCAGTTCATTATACCGCCATTGTGGCCAGTATTCACATCCTTCTACATCTCGTGAATGTGACCCTATTTAGAAGGGTATTTGCAGGTGTAATCATGTCAAAATGAGGACATTCTGATTTAGGGCAACTCCTAATCCAATGCCTAGAATCCCAAGAACAGGGAAATTCAGACACAGCCACACACAGGAAAGAAAACAGCCATGTGAAGGAAGGCAGAGACTGGAGTTACAGCGCCACAAACCAAGGAAGAGCAAGAATTGCTGGCAACTACCAAAAGCAGAGAGAAGCCAACAAAGATTCCTCTCTTGAGGGGAAATGGGAGCATGGCCCTTGCTTTCAGACGTCTGGCCTCCAGAAAGGCAAGTGAATAAGTTTCTGTTGTTTTAAGCCACCTAGTTGATGGTAGTCTGTTATTGAAGCCCTAGGTATTGAGTATAGGAATCAAGTTCATTGTTAAATACTTCCTACGGGGAATGTTTTTCATCAGGGATACTAATTAACACAAGATTTGGGCTGCAAGGGCGTCGTGGGTTGTACCAATAAAACTAGTGTTTTTGAACTAACATTCTTCTCATGTTGGAGATGGACACTTCAGGTCTCCGTTGGGGTGTTCTTTCTGACCTGAAAGCCACAGTAGCCTCTAGAATTTCTTCTGAAATATTTGAGCCTTCTGGGTGCTCTGCTTTGAATCGTCCTTCCAGTCTAATGGCTTTGCTTTTTTGGCGGGGTGTGCTGGGGATTGAATTCAGGGCCTTGTGCTTGCTAGGCAAGTACTCTACCATTAAGCTAAATCCCCAACCCCTGGCTTCAGCTTTTGTCTTCTCCCTACATATTTCTTTCTTTAAAAAAAATTCAATGGCTGGGGATTTAGCTCAGGGGTTAGAATGCTAGCGTTGCAAGCATAAGACCCTAAATTCGATCCCCAGCACCTAAAAAAAAAAAAAAAAAATTCAAACTGGGCGTAGTGATGCACCCCTGTGATCCCAGCACTTGGGAAGTGGAGGCAGGAGGATCACCGCAAATTGGAGGCTAGTCTGGGCTACATAGTGAGTTCAAGGCCAGCCTGAGCTACACAGCGAGACCCTATCTCAAAGAACAAAAACAAATTCAATTTTATTTTGAGATAGGGTCTCACTAAATTGCCCAGGATGGCCTCAAACTTGCAATCCTCTCACTTCAGCCTCCTGAATAGCTGAGATTACAAGTGTGTACCATCATACTTGTCCTATAAAGAAATCATTGGAGATGGGGATTTAGTTCAGTGATAGAGCGCTGGCCCTGAGTTCGATCCCCACAACTTCAAAAAAGAAAAGAAATTATTTGAAGTATATAGCCAGGTGTGGTGGCATACCCCTGTAATCCCAGCACTTAGGAGGCTGAGGCAGAAAGACTGATGTGAGTTTGAGGCCAGCCTGGGTTACATAGTGAGTTTAAGGCCAGCCTGAACTGAATAGCAAGACCCTGTTTAAAAAAAAAGGTATACGGGAAATAATAGAATAAACAGTCCTGGGATCATCACCCAGATTTTTCTCCCTACCTTCCTACTCTCCTGTTTTTCTCCTTTTTTGCCGTGTTCTGCCCCATATGTTGCTTGCTCTGAGTTTCTCTGACTACAAAGAAGGTAGGGTACAGCCAGTATGGTGGCACACATGTAATTTCAGCACTCTGGGAGGCTGAGGCAGGAAGATCACAAATTCAAACCCACCTGGGCAATTTAGTGATTTACAGAGATCCTGTCTCAAAATAAATTCTGAAAAGGCTGGGGATATAGCTCAGTGTGAAGGCCCTGGGTTCAATCCCCACTGCAGGGGTGGGGTATGGGGAGGAGGTGAGTATGGAGAGACCTAGCCTGACTATATCCCTACCCCTAGGGTACAACACACACAGAGGGTGGAAATGAGGTGGAATTTCAGAGGTAGGCAAGGAATTATTACCCGCCAAGTAATTTATTTCTAGTACCTGATTTCTGCAATTTGTTTATTTTTGTTTTTGTTTTTGAGACAAGGTCTGTCTATGTAGTCTAGGCTGGCCTCGAATTTACTGTGTAGCCCAGGTTAGCCTCATGGTGATCTTTTTGTGTCAGTCGCCTGAGTGCTGGGAATAAGGGCGTGTGCCACCACACCTGGCTGGATCTGCTTTTCCAGACTGAACCTATTTTGGTATTTTTGCATTTAAAATTAGAAATTCGTGCTGGGCGTGGTGGCGCACGCCTATAATCTCAGCACTTGGAAGGCTGACGCAGGAGGATCGCTGTGAGTTAGAGTCCAGCCTGGGCTACATAGTGAGTTCAAGGCAAGCCTACACTACAAAGCGAGACCCTGTCTCTAAAAAAGAAAAAAAATGAGAAATTCTGGAGTGAAGTTTTTTTTTTTTGTTTTTGTTTTTTTTGATGCTGAGGATTGAATTCAGGGCCTTGTGCTTGTGAGGCAAGCGCTCTAACCAAGTCCCCAAGTCCCCAGCCCCACTGTTGTCATTTTAAAAATACTTATTAACTCCTGATCATAGATTTCAATTTCCTAATTTTCCCTTGAATTTAATGTCTCTGATTAGAATTTCAAATTACAAAACATTTTTAGGAACTATTTTTATTGTAATTTAGGGTTCAGCAGATCATTCAAGAGACAAGCAGAATTTGAAATAAAATAGCCTAAGGTATTTTTAAAATTATGTTTCCATTTGGTAGGCTTGGTAGAAATGCAGTCAATGGAAATGGTACTATGTTTTTCTCACATCTCCTCATTTGTTTTGAACCAGGCTCCATTCTGATTTAGGAGTCTTTCCTGCTCAGCATTTCAGTGACAATTCTCCCCATGGTCTACAGGATCCCTGTTCCTCTTGTTTCTATAGCAACAGTCCTGTGTTGCTTGGCTAGAAGCAATTTTCTGCTGCTGTGGTGAAGCCCTATTTTTTTCATTCCTTTCTCTCCAGTTGCCTTGGTAACTAGCCTCTTCCTTTTCTGGTCTCTTGGTGTAAATTCTACCCCCCTCTTTCTTTCACTCTCTAGTAACAGTCACCTGGTCATAATTTGGACAGAGCTATCCCATCTATGAGTGAGCATACTGTGTTGTGATCAGATTGTCATCATGAAATCAGCCTCCCTTTTCCTTTGTTTCCATCACGTCTCTAGCCTGCCATCTTTCTGGTGGTTGTCATGGTAACCATACCCTCCGAAAGTCTCCAGGCAAAGACTATACAGTTAACAACCATCATATGAAAGTGTCTGCCAATATGTGGCCACACATCTCCATTTTAAATCTAGCCTCAGGCAGGTACCACAAATTGGAGAGAACAGGGCTTTTGATCAAAGCAGGCTGGTTTGAGAAAGGGAGGTACTGGGGACCCAGAACTGAGAATGGTGCTCTGAACAGTATGTGTGGCTATAAGGTTCACACCAGGTCTTCAAGAGTGGCTGTTATGCCAAAGGAGATCGAAATGATTGAGAAATGTATTGGTAGTCATTCTAGTCATTCATAGATTAAACTGCCAGGGGACACTCCTTTGGCAACAAGGGATCCCAGTCTGACCTGAGAGCTAGGTGGAGCCAATCTTGGGGAAGAAGGAAAGGATTAGAATCGCCCCCTCTTAGCTTGAGAGGCTAGGGACAGAATCCAGGGCCTTGTGTAGGCCAGGCAAATGCTACACCAGTAAGCTACATCCCAGTCGACTAACAAGGGGTTAACAGTATAGATATTTAGGTATTTTTACACATCACTGAAAAATTCTGTGCCCTTAGGCTGCTGCTATTACCTCTTTGGAGAGGCAGATGGGATGTCAAGAGTATAGTAACAGAAAGTGCTCAACAAATGGTGGTTGTTATGTGCCAGGGTGTTGTAGCAGGCACCTTTCAGGTATTATTTCATTTTCTCCTTCTGGCACTCCTGAGAGGGATCCCACGATAAGAACACAGGATAAGAGGTGAATTAGGGATGGAGATGTAGCTCAGTGGTAGAGCACTATGCTTGGCATCCTACAGGTCCTAGGTTCAGTCCCCAGTACTCCATCACCTCAAAAAAGTTAATGAATGAAGATCACACAGTTGATAAATCAGAGTTGAGATTTCAAGGATTTTGGTCCTCTCTTGTTCTTATTTTTCCCACTCCCACTTTATTTACTTACTTTGGTTTTTTTGAGACAGAGTCTTACTATGTAGTTCAGGCTGGGACTTGAACTCACAAGGATCCTCCTGCTTTAGCCTCCTGAGTGCTGGATTATAGGTGTGCACCACCACAACCGGCCCTACTCCCACTTTAATCAGAGAACTGTTACTACTGTATTCTTTCTGCTTTCCTTTAATTTTCTGTCCTAATTTTGTGGGTTGTTGTTTATTTGCTTGTTTTTCTGTTTTCTCGCATCCTTTAGTTATGGGGATGGAAAGCTTCGTCCTGCCTTCTTAGTCCCTTGAAATTGCACTGTGGAATGAAAATACTAGACGAGCTGTCCCTGCCTGAGAATTAGGCAGGTCTAATTCCAGAGAATGCCACATCCCTGAGCTCACAGTTCTAGGACTAACTAGGCAAGTCTTCTCTCCATTGAACGATTTTTGGGTATCTCTATTCAGTGGCACAGGTACTGTGCTCGGCACTGGAGACTTAGCAATGACTTAGGCAGAGTTAGTCCATTATTCTCATGAAACTAACAGCTTGGAGTAGAAACCAGACATTAAGAAGCTAATATACAATTTTATTTTATTTTATTTGGTGCTGGGGATTGAACTCCTGGCCCTATGCTTGCGAGGCAAGCACTGTAACCACTGAGCTAAATCCCCAGCCTCCACAATTTTATATTGTAATTAGTGCTATGAAGAAAAAGAATAATAGGGGCAGACCTATTTTAGATAGGGCTGCTATCTCCCTAGAAAGACAGCAGATAATTGATACCTGGTAGATGATGGCAGCCACGTTGCAAGCCGGCTAAGCTTGGGACCTTTGTCCCGTAGCTCGCTCCTTCCTTTGCACCCTCCCTTCAGAGCGGCGGATCCACGCCGGCGCACTGACTGTTGCCATGGGGACAGCTATCCCGGCGCATGCGCAAATGTCGCCAACATGGCGGCCGCGGCGGCTGCCCGAGCGGTTCCTGTGAGCCCTGGGCTTCGGGGTTTGAAACGGACACTACCTCTTGTAGTGATCCTCGGGGCCACCGGCACTGGCAAGTCCACCCTGGCGTTGCAGCTAGGCCAGCGGCTGGGTGGCGAGATCGTCAGCGCCGACTCCATGCAGGTATGGTAGTGCGGGTGGCCCCAGGCCTAGGAGCCCCGAAGGCCGCAATCTGGCTTCTGCAGGGAGGAGTGGACACCCTGTCGCGTGGTCGTAGCGCGTGAAACCCGGGGCTTGGGGGACGGGGTTAGGTGTGGGAATCCCGTATATGCCAGACGTCCACTATATGTTAGGCGCAGTGCCGAGTGTTTTCCTTTGATCATCTCATTAATTTAGCACCACGTTACTGCTTGGCAGATACTATTATCCCATTTGGGGGGTTCTAGGGAGGTGAAACGACTTTCATGTCACAGCAAATAAGTGCAGGGGGTGAAAAGATGATGTTTGAATCTATATGGTTGACAAATAGACATCCAATAAATATCGTTTTGTTCTGTTTAGTTTTGTTTTGAGACAGGGTCTCCGTATGTAGTTTGTGCTGGGTTGGAACACACTGTGTAGTCCGGGCTGTGTGGCAGTCCTCCTGCCTCAGCCTTCTGAGTGCTGGGATTGCAGGAGTGCACCACCGTGCCCAGCTCCAATAAATACCTTTTAAAATGGAAATTACTCCAGAGCCTTTGCTATAAATTCTAACCCTAACCCAGCAAGGGCAGGGTAAATTGGATGACACACCAATGCTGGGGCAGTGGAATAGAGCAGTTAGAAGACCTGCATTGTAGTCCAGAATCTGCCATGGGCCACGTGGCTTCAGATTAACAGTGTCCTTTATTTGGACGTTATTTTGTCTGTAAAGTGGAGAAAATGTCAACTTCCTCGCAAGGTTGACATGCTTAATAAATGAGATCACGAGTGTGAAATGCAGAGCAGGATGGGCCTCCCCTGAATGTCAGGCATGTGGTAGATGCTTGCTGGAGCTGAGGTATTTAGCCTTCCCAGCTGATCCAAGTTGAGGGTTGTCTTTTTCTTTGAGCTGGGAGATACACAGAGGGTGTTGTATTCCTTGCACGTGGAAGCATTTGTGTTTGATTGAGAGTGACATTTTGGGTGAATCTGATGGAAGATTTACAACAGTTATTTGTTGAAAAGAATTACAGTTAGGAACGTTCACAGTATCACAGTAAATGGAATGTTGGAAATGAAATACTTATGACTGAACCTGGCATCTGATGGATACTCAGCCAGGAAGGGAAATTCTCCCTTAACCCACCCCACAAGCTTCCTGGCATGCTTTCTACCCTCATTAGTTCAATTGGGATGAAGAGACCATCCACATACATTGAAATGGTAGGATAACTCAAACATTTGTTTGCAGCCTACTTTGTGCCATCTTTGGGAAATAGTTTAGCTCAAATTGCAACACTATCTTTTCCAAAATATGCAACTTCAGCATAACTACTTCATGCCTTTGTTTCTTCTGTAACGTAGGAAGAATAATATCAACCCAACTTTATTGCGATGATTTTAATACAATATATGGTACATAGCAAGGTCTAAAAATATGGTAGCTGCTATTATCTGCAAGATCCTATTGTGTAGACAAGACCATAATCTCTGTACTTAAGGAGTTTTGGTCTGGCTAAATATGAAACAGGGCACAGCTAATAAGTGTTTGAACAAAGATACAGTATTTATGGTATTTTACAAGGTGGACAAGATCGGGAAAAGAGAGATTACGTATAAGTGCTAGATTGTATGATAAACTGTTAAATATTACAGAATTCCTGAGAAGGGAGAAATCAGTAAAGGCTGGCATAGTCACTGAAAATTCTTAAAAAGGGCTTGAAAAATAAGCCAGGTTTGGCAAGGTAATTACGAAAGAAGAGGCACACCAAAGAAAGGAGCACAAACATTTAGGTGAAATGGTCATGGTCTATATGTAGGACAGTGAAAGGAGACTTTAGGAGGGAGAAAAGTAACATGATGAAGGCTGTGTACGTAGCATTTATTTGTGAGTAGTATGCCTGATGAATTGGACTTGGGAATGGGTAGGAGGGGTATGCAAAACATTCAAGTTTGGCATAATAGATCTTTGGCCTGATACCTCTGACTCTTTTTGTTTTTGTTTTTGTTTTTTGATGCTGGGGATTGAACTCAGGGCTTTGCCTAGCAAGTGCTCTCTGCCAGTGAGCTAAATCCCCAACCCCTCGGAGTCTTGATTAATGTGGGCTTTAGTAAGACAGAGTACACTAATAATACTTAAGAATCTTTCCAGTTCTTATATTCTGTAATTTCTATAATTCTGGCTTGGTGTGGTGTTATTGGGGATGAAGGGAAGAGAAAGATCTAACATTTTGAAGGTGATATCATGTTACTACCCTACTAATAATATGAATTGGTCATTGATTGGTAAAAGAAGAGAATAATGTGCACAGTGTGATTCAGGATTCAGGTTTGGGTGAACCTCAAAGTTAGGAAATCTTGTGGGCATGGTGGGCTGGCAGTAGGACATACAGGGAGAAGTCTAGTTAGTGGATATTTGGAGAATGCTGGAGACATTCACCCTCAGCAAGCCTCATGTGCTTGCGTTCCCTTTGCCTTGTGAAATCTCCGCTCTTCTAGTATCACGTAGCTGGGGATTTAGCTCAGTGGTTAGAGTGCTTGTCTAGCAAGTGCAAGCCCTGAGTTCAATCCCCGGCACAAAAACAAAACAAAACAAAACAAAAACAAACTAGGACACCTAAACCACGTGACTTGCTATCTCCCTTTGTTCAGGTCTTCTCTTAGATATCACCCCTGTGAGATACCACACAGTCCCTGTCAAGACAGTGTTCTCAATAAATCATTTTAAGTTTGCACTTTATTGATTGATTGATTGATTGATTGTAGCAGTGGGGATAGAACCCAGGGCCTTCACACTGAGGTACATTCCTAACCTTTTTAATCATGTTGCGATTTTTTGTTTGTTTGTTTGTTTTTTGAGACAAGGTCTCACTGTGTAGTTCAGGCTAGCCTTGAACTCACTGTGTAGCACAGGATGCTCTTGAACTCGCAGTGACCCTCCTGCCTCAGCCTTCCAAGTGCTGGGATTACTGGCATGCACCACCATGCTCAGCCTAATGATATGGTAGATCCTTTGTTTTTGGTGAAATATTTTTTATTAAAATGTACCATTTTAAGTACATTAGATGTACTTAATACGTCATATTCTTCCTATGGTTATAAGTAACTGCAATATGACAGATTTCTTTCATCCTTGGGATGGCATTAGGATTAATAAATACATGAAAAATACTGAAGATCATTGAACTTCCTGAACTGATTATACATTGTATTTAATTTTGATTATACCTTGGATATTCACAATATTACCTCTTGATTCTTATTGGAAAACTTTGACCTTTTTGATTTTACTTTTAAGTCCAAATAATGAAGTAAAGTATCCATGTCCCATTCACTTGGGTATGTACAGTTCTTTATTTCCGCCCTGGCTCATCATCTCGCCTCTGTTAGGGTAGTGCTACTCTGCTTGATATTTAGCTAATTTAGGGAGATGTAGTTTTTCAGTGACTTGAGGTTGATTGGGTTGTGTTAGGTAGCCAAGTGTGGTGGTACGTGCTTGTGATCCCTGCACTCAGGCGGCCAAGGCCAAGGCAGGATTGTGAGTTGGAGGCCATTCTGCACTACTTAATAAGAGACTGTCTCAAAAAACCAAAACAAACAACAAAACCCAAATTTGGTAAATCTGTGAACAAAATGGCTTTTTTTTTGTGGCACTAAAGGTAGAATCTGAGGCCTTACAGATGCTAGGTGAGTGCTTCAGCACTGAGTTTATACCCCTAGCCCGAAGAAGTGAGTTTTAGACTGTCTTTTTTTTTTTTTTTTTGGTGCTAGGGATTGAACTCAGGGCCTTGTGCTTGCAAGGCGAGCACTCTAACCACTGAGCTAAATCCCCAGCCCCTTTATGGATTTTTTTGAGACAGGATCTTGCCAAGTTGCTAAATTGCCCAGACTGGGCTAAATTTATGATCCTCCTGCCTCAGTCTCCCAGAGTGCTGGGATGATAGGCATGTGACACCAAACTTGGTTTATAATTTTTTTTTTGGGTCCTGAGGATTGAACTCAGGGCCTTGCACTTGTTAGGTAACCACTCTACCACTTGTGCTAAATCCCCAACCCCTATAATTTTTTAAGAACAAATATTTGCCTTTTAAAATTAATTAATTAGTTTTTGAGATGGAGTCTTGTGTTACCCATGCTACTTTCAAATTTGCGGGCCTAAGCAGTCCTCTGCCTCGGCCTTTTAAATAGCTGGAACTACAGGCATGCCACACTGCTTCTGGACGGTATATAATCTCTTTGCATACGCTGTCCAGAATTTTATATTCAGAAGTGTGCAAATAACTAAAAAAACTATTATAAAATCGTCTTAATTTTTTTTTTTTTTTTTTTGGTGCTGGGGATCGAGCTCAAGGCCTTGTGTTTGCGAGGTAAGCACTCTAACCACTGAGCTAAATCCCCAGCCCCAACAGTCTTAAATCTTAAGTTGTCTTGCATGTTATACTTACTAGGGTTAGGGTTAGGTCACCTTTTTGTCCTATTTTATCTGTGGGGTTGTCCCAAGGCAACCCACTACATGGCATTTCCTTTTCAAAATAAGTCCTTTAAGTATTTAGGTGGTTCTGTGAGGCAAAACAACTGGGGCTGTTAAGAGTGGGAGGTCTTGAGTGATGACTGTATCTTTGAGCCTGTGATATACAATGACTTGCTTCTCTAGTTACCTGGCATCTGAAGGGCCTGCCTGGCCCCCAGCTTCCCGTTATTCTTGTGCATATGATTCATGGACTGGGTGTCCTAACTGTGTTTTGAGGGATTACCTGCTTAGGGACTCCTGTTAGGTTATACTGTGTATTTCTGCATAGCAGATGTGACTAAGGTGAGGAGTCTTTTGCTTAATTTTCCGATCCCCCCGCTTTTTAAACAAATTATACGACATTAATAGTCTCATTCAGTAGTGAGGGCATGAATTCAAGAAGGGACCAGTAATGTAATCCCTGTTTTCCAGGATGGAAAAACTAAGGTACCAAAAGATTAAAGAGATGACCAGAGATCACACTGCAAGACACTCGCACCCCTAGGAATTGGATCTGGGTCTTCTCCATTTGTAGAGTCTGATAGAGTGCAGGAAGATGATACTGAAGGTCTTCTTTTCAGTCTCAGCCATCTTCTTGGCATGTAAATTCAAGGTACAATGTGTTGCCTTCAGGGACTGGATGAAACATTGTACTGAGAAGCTTGAAGGCACTTGCCAGACATGTCCACTGACTGTCTGGAAATACAGACTAGCAACTATATGCTAAGAGAAAATAAACAGAGTGCTCTGTTTAGGCTCACAGAGAGGAAGGATCTCTGATGCCTGAATCCTTTAAGGCCTGTGGAGCAGCAAGAGTCAGACATAGGAGCACAGTTTCCTTTGTGTTTGCCCAAGCTCCAGAAAGAGAAGCAATGAATTTTGGCAGTCTGACTAGTGAGCAGAGTATGTGTCATCTCATAGATGCGGAACTTTGTGTTCTTTTTCTCTGCTTTGGGACATAATTTAGGAGCAGTGTTTTGTACTAAGGGACTGTCTGTCTAATGGTGCTAAAGGGAGATCTGGGATGCGTGGGAGAGGGCTATGAAAGGAGAGATGGGATGGTGGATCCCAGTGGCTTAATGAGGAATAAAAGGCACAAACACCACCTGTTAAGCAGGAGCGATGGGGATATCGAGAGACTTTTTGCCACAACTGACAGAGGCAGTACTTTTTGTGGGAGGGGGGGTGCTGGGGCTTGAACTCAGGGCCTTGCGCTTGCTAGGCTAGTGCTCTTCCACTGAGCTAAATCCCCAACCCCAGGGGCAGTCTTTTAAAAGGACTGAGCCACCTGACATGGTGGCGCACTCCTGTAATCCCAGAACTCAGGAGGTTGAGGCAGGAGGATCGTCATGAGTTCAAGGCCAGCCTGAACTACATAGCAAGACCCTACCTCTAAATAAATAAATAAATAAATTTTAAAAAATAAAAATAAAAGGACTGAGCCTAAGAGGGTATGAAGGAAATCTCTCTTTTATTTTTACTTCTCTAATAAAGTTTTTAGGTGCCTTGTTCTCCACTGTAAGTCAATTTTAGTTTTCTTTTTGCTATAGTATTGAACTGGGTAGTTGTACATTTATGGTCCCTTTTGTGCAGCTACAGAGAGAACTCTGGAATCAAACTTTCCATGTTGTTTCCAAAAGAAATCTGTGGTTTGAAAGATTAAAGTTACTTGGAATGTAAGGGAATCCATACTTATGTTCTTGTGTGATTTAACCGAATTGGGTTCTTGTGTAGTTTGGTTTTTTGGTGGTTTTTTTTTTTTTTTTTTTTTTTTTTTTTTTTTTTTTTTTTTTTTTTTTTTTTTTTTTTTTTTTTTTTTTTTTTTTTTTTTTTTGGGTACTGTGGCTTGAACCCAGTGCCTTTGTACTGAACTATATCCCCACCCCTTATTTATTTAGTTGTTGTTGTTGTTGATTTGAGACAAGGTCTCACTGTATAGCCAGCTCTTTTTTATTTTTGACACAGGGTCTTGCTAAGTCACTAATTTCCCAGACTGGGCCCACTTACAGTCCTTCTGCCTCAGCCTTCCAAGATTGCTAGTATTACAGGCATGTGCCACCATGCCTGATTTAGCAGAATTCTTCACATGCATTTGAGTCAGTCCAGGATATTGCTTGCCTCTTTGCTTATCTGTATAACCCTGCTTATTGGGAGCCTCACTGCTCCATCTTCATTGTGGCAGCCAGAGTTCAAGCTTTTACCACTGCACCAGGAATGATGAAAATCCTGATACTGAAAATAATAAGAGTAATACACATTCCACGCACTATTCTAAAAGTTTGAAGTATATTATGTATTTAATATCCTTGCTAAAACCTTTTCTGGTAGGCACTATTATTTCACTCTACAAACAAAAATTTTTTTTGAAAACAGAATCTAACTATTAGCTAGGCTGGCCTTGAATTCCCTATGGAGCCCAGGCTGGCTTGGAATTTGAGATCCTCCTGCATCACCCTTCTTAGTGCTGTAATTATAGGCATGTGCCACCACGCCTGGCTAAAAATTACTTTCTGGAACGTGTGCCTCTGAGCTGTTCTGTATTTTCCATTTAGCTGTTCCTATTTATTTATCCATTCATCCTCCATCTCATTCTTTTCCTTTCCAGCTCTGTGTACATTTTATCAGGCATAGAAGAGAGAATATTCCCAACAAAAACCCCAGCATAAGCAAAGTAGAAGAAGAGTAAAAGTGCATGTTCCTTTTTATGTTTTCAAGGAATAGCCAGCAACTATGTGACACAGAGGATACTTGAGGAACAGTCATAGGAGGTGAAACTGAAAATACAGACCCTGGAAACAAATCGTTGAGGCCCTTAAAAGCCATGCCATGAGGTTTGGGTTTTTCGACAGGGAGGTGACAGTTAAGTCTATTTCCTGAAGTAACTCCGAGGCTGGGGAGAGAGTGGGGAAGAGAGGGAAAAACAGCTTTGGATTCTGTTGGATTAGCCTAGATGAGAGGGGGTGAAGTTGGGCTATGGCTGGAGAGAAGAGGTAACCATTTTGACATTTTCAAAACACAA
This sequence comes from Hystrix cristata, assembly GCA_004026905.1. NCBI lineage: Eukaryota > Metazoa > Chordata > Mammalia > Rodentia > Hystricidae > Hystrix > Hystrix cristata. The sequence goes on from PVJO010009130.1 coordinate 13,178, forward strand.
CCAAATAGTTATCGAATTGGAATCATTATTTATTTATTTATTTATTTGGAATCATTATTTAAAAAAAAAAAAAAGATGAGGTCAGAATCTTTTTGCTTTTGGCAAAAAAAAAAGACATGCTTATTGAAAAACAAAATCCTAATGACACTGAAAAGTACAAAGAAAATATAGTCCCAGCATCTGGGGGTAACCATTTTTTAGCACCTTGGTGCATATCCTTCTAGACATTTGCCTATGGATTTATGCACAGGATTTAAACACAAACAGTGTATGTGTTTACATACATTGACCCAATTCTGTTCTGTATTCTACCCTGCCCTTCAACAATATGTTATGGATAGCACTGTGTGGTTTTCATTTTTTGGGGTTTTTTTTGTTTTTTTTTTTGGTGACAGGGATCAAACTCAGACCTTGCACTTGCTAGGCAAGCACTCTAACCACTGTGCTAAATCCCCAGTCCGTGTTATATGTTAAGTATGTAACTACTTTAGTGGTCTCAGCCTGGGATAGTTTGGCAATCTGAAAATATTTTTGGTTGTAATAACCTAAGAGGTGGGTTCCTGGCATCTAGTGGGTATAGGCAAAAAGCATAAGACAACTCCCTACAGCAAAGAGCTGAGGTTGAGAAACTCTGTTTTATATTATTACTGGTTTTTTAAATTTTTAACTAAAAGATTTAACAAAAGTTTTAAATATAGTACAAAGTTCTTGTATACCCTTCATCCAGCTTGTCCTAATAGTAACATCTTACATCATTATGATATGTTTATTAAAACTAGGAAATTAATATAAGTATTTTTTTTTTTTTAACTTTTGAGACAAGGTCTTGCTTTGTAGCCCACAGGCTGGTCTCAAACTTGCTCTGTACTCCTGTTTCAGGATTCCAGAGTACTGGGGGTATGGTACTATTAACTAAACTGTAGACTTGAATTTTTACTAGTTTTTCCACAAGGGTCCTTTTTCTGTTTCAGTATCCAATTTAGGATATTGTAGTATATTTAGTCATCATATATCCTTATTCTCTTCTAATCTGGAAAATTTTTAAAATCTTTGTCTTCTGTGTCCTTGACACATCCCCAGCCCTTTATATTTTTTTGTTTTGAGAGAGGGTCTGTCCTCCTGCCTCAGCTATCATGCCTGGCTTGTCCATGATACTTCGTGTGTGTGTGTGTGTGTGTGTGTGTGTGTGTGTGTGTGTTTGGTTTTTTGAGAAAGGGTCTTGCAATGTAGTTCAGGCTGATTTTGAGCTCACTTGTGTGACATAGGCTGGCCTTGAACTTGCAGCGATCCTCCTACCTCAGCCTCCCAAGTGCTGAGATTAGAGGCATGCACCACCACACTTGTCTAAATTTGTATATTTCTTTTGTGGGGGAGTGTTGGGAATTGAACTCAGGGCCTTGCACTCGCAGGGCAAGTGCTCTGTCACTTGAGCTAAAACCCCAAGACCTGCATATTCTTTTTTTTTTTTGGTGCTGGGGGTTGAACTCAGGACCTTCTGCTTGCCAGGCAAGCACTGTAACCACTGAGCTAAATCCCCAGCCCCCAGACTTGCATATTCTTGTATACTTTTTTTTACAGTACTAGTTAGTAGTTTGAATACTCCTTAGAAAGAATTCATTCCTGTAGTTTATAATCCTTTGAACTGTTGGACCTTACAGACTGCATAAAAAATGTCATTGACTCTCTGGTGTCAGTGAACATAGGCTGAGGGCTCTCTGGCCTTCACTGTGCAGGTTGCACTTCCTTTGGAACTTCCTGCACACCCTTGGAGCCCCTTACTCAGTGGTTGTAGGTAATTGCATAATGGCGAGTCCCTGCATTGTCCCAGGTACTCATTTAGCGAGTCTTTGGCCAGCTATGCAGCTAATTGCCGTGTTCTTTCTCACTGCCGCAGTTCTGTTTTCTGGTTTCCATCTCACTGCCCAGCACAGTCCTTCAGTCCTTCTAACAGTGCTGCTCAGCCTCTGCTGCATATTAGAATCACTGATACATAGGCTGTAGCAATCAGTAAGTACCCATTGATTAACATTAAATGATGTAGCTTACGCAGATCCAGTATGCTCTCCTAATTTACAGTCTGTCTTTAAGGTCTTCAGGTAGCCTGGTAGACTATTTATTTAGGGCTGTGCTGGGGATCGAACTCAGGGCCTTGCCCTTGGTGTGCAAGTGCTCTACTACTGAGCTAAATCCCCGACCCCAGCATTTTTATTTACTGGAAAAACTGGATTTTACTCTCAGCTCTGCTACTAACTCACTGTGTGTGTAACATTGGACAAGTCATTGACCCTCTTTGGGCCTTAGTTTCCTCTTTGGCTGTGTTAGGTGGAGAAGTTCATTGCATTAGATCAAGGATTGACAACGTTTTTCTTTCTTTCTTTCTTTGTTTTTTTTGACAACCTTTTTCTGTTAAGAGCCAATAGTTAATATTGTAGACTTTATGGGTCATACATTGTCTTGATATCTAAAGCCCCTTTCATTCAGCTGTAATATTTTGTGGTTCTTTTCTTTCAAATCTTAGCCAGGAATCTCATCTCAGAGAGCCAAGGAAAATCTTGTTTAACGACCACTAATTAAATAAAATGTCAAGCAATTAATGGAGTACTTATCATCTGCCTGGCACTACTCTAAACATTTTACATGTATTAACTCTAATCCCTGGACCAACCTAATGAGGAGTGTAGGTGCTCTTATTATCCTCATTTTATAGACTGAGGCAAAGAAAAATTAGATATTTAACCTGCCAAATGAAGGCTTCAGCTGGGTGATACAGCCAGAATTTGAACCCAGACATTTTGGCTCTATTACTCTCTACAGACACTCTTAACAACTGAGACCTGGTCCTGAGACTAGGTTGTCAAATGAATTGGTCGCTAAATGAGGAGCTGTATACAGTATGTACATTAGAATGTTCAGAACAAAGAAATGGTCAAAAGAAACTCCAACTTGATGACTTTGCTTTTATTTGTACAACTCTTACATACAGTTTTGTAATGTATAACACAAAACTACAGTACTATATTGTACAGTATAATCAGCCAAAATTACAGAACTGCATAAACAAGGTATACTGTACAAAAAAGACATTGAGAGGAAAAAAAAAGACATTGAGTTTCTATAAAAAAGATGTACATAATTGCACAGACCCATAAGTACAACAAAGAGGTCACAAGTCTGAGCAGTTGTTAAATGAGGCATTGTCTGTACTGCCTTTCCCTAGAAAGACACTTCCAAATAACGAAGCCTCTTAGCAGTGTTCTCTGTCATACATAACTTAAGGTAACCTACCACTGGACCCATGAAAAATGGACTGGACTTTTTTTTTCAATGGTACTAGAGATTGAACCCAGGTCCTTGAGCATGTCAGGCAAGCACCATGCCACTGAGCTACATCCCCAAACCATTTTAAGATTTAATTTTGAGACAAGAGCTCACTAAATTCCCCAGGCTGGCCTTGAACTTGTGATCCTCCTGCTATAGCCTTGCAAGTAGCTGGGATTACAGAATGAGCCACCACACCTTGCAAAAATGGGCCAGTCTTCAGGCTCTAAAGTTGGCTATCAAATGGCAGCTTTCATATGAATTTAATTTTCTCGGACTGAGCTCTTTGTTTCTTTGTCAGCATTATCGTTGCATGGCATTGTCTGTGTGTGGATTTCTGCTTTCTCTCATGCTTACTCTTGAGAATCTTGAAGAGCTTCAGTGTATGGCAGCTCTTTTCGTTTTCTGGAATTTAGTTTCTCCTTGCTTAACAATTCATTACTTCCAGCATGTAAATCTCAAGGCAGCAACAAAGGAGAATAAAAATTCTCCTGGGAAGAAGCAGCAGAAGCGGTGTGGGCTCTGGCAGAGCATTCAGTCTTTAGACCTCTCTTTTCTACCAGCCACTTACATGCCAAGGGGAACTCTCTGAGCCTCAGTATTTACAAGTATAAAATATGGAGTGGCTGAACCAGTGAGTGCTCATTGAACTTCCTTGTGTTCATACTTCTGTAGTATTTACAGGTAGAATCCCAGGTGGCTAGTGCAGAAATCTACATTGCAAAGTTTCCCTCTCTCTGTCCTACTCACTCACTGTTTTGTTTTAGAGTTTTTGAGACAGGGTCTCACTATATAGCCCAGGCTGGTCTTGAACTCATGGCGAGCCTCCTGTTTCAGCCTCATGAGTGCTGAGATTACCACTTTTTAATTTAAAATGTATGTGCTGATGTTGTATTCTCTGCCCCAATCTAATCTCTACTTAGATATAAAAATGATTTTTTTCCCGCTTAATAAAGTGGTCTGGAAGGATATATCATATACATACTATCACTTCTCAGTTTGAAAAGTATGGCCTTATAGGATACTGGCCCTTTTTCCCTTACCCCCATTTCCCATTAAGAAAGAAAAATGCAGCTCGATGCAATTGTTCCTTTAATTTTATATAAACACACTCTTTGAGACTGAGCAAATCTGACTGGTTTTCAGCATGAGAAGAAATAATAAAACTTCTTGGAGTAGTTGCAAGCACCACTGGTGACTGTTCTCAGGGGGAAACAGGAAATAGGTTAAAGAAAACCAGCCATAGGAACAGTAAAAGTCATGATATGCACTGTGAATTCTAGACCTTCCTCTCACCATACTGACTGAACAAACAGGTCAGGTACAAGGTCTCTTGCTTTCTGAGAATTTTAATCTGTACAATTTTTTAAGCAGGTCTGTGATGAATTTTTGCTGAATGAGGTATTATTGCCTGATGTTCCTGTAGCTAATTCATTGTTCTCATCAAATGTGCTAAGAGTCCACCAGAGGAACAGATTTAATTAAAAAAAAAAACCATATATGATTTACAAGGTAGGCTCACAGTGGTGGCCTGCAGAGTCAGGGTGGGAGAGTGCAAAGGACCATCTGTGTGCTAGAGAGCAGAGGATCCAGTCAGAGGCAGAAGGCCTGGAGCTCACTGCAGGTCTTCCGCAAGCCCGCATCAGGAAGCCGAAGTCTGCCCTGGGAGCTTAGAGACGGACATCCAAAGGCCATGGCAAAGACTGGAGCTCCTCAAGAAGCAGAAGTAAGATTTCTTTCCCTTTTTATTCCATCTAGGCAGTAAGCCTATTGGTGGATGCCACCCACACCCAGGCTGGGTCTTCTCTCTTCTGTAAGTCCCTCATCCAGAAACACCCTGAATGGTATTAAACCAGTCCACTAGGCATTTCTTATTCAAGTTGACACAACTATCACACCAAGTAAAATTTTAAGTTAAAAAAAGTTACTCTTTTTTAAGTCAGGTTAGCCAAGAGAGCAGCATTTTCTCTATTCAACGTTTCTTTTTTTTTATTTTTTTTTTTTCATTTTTATTTTTTTTGGGAGGTGCTGGGGATTGAACTCAGGTCCTTTTGCTTGCAAGACAAGCACTTTAACCGCTGAGCTAAATCCCCAGCCCTCTTTTTTCTTTTTTTTTATTCAACATTTCTGTAGTTGAATTTGATTGTCAGGGATTTGAATTTCTGTTGAATGTCATTATCTGTTGAAAGTCTTTCTTTCTTTCTTTCCTTCTTTCTTTCCTTCTTTCTTTCTTTCTTTCTTTCTTTCTTTCTTTCTTTCAGGTACTAGGGATTAAACCCAGGGCCTTGGCACTGAGCTACATCCCTAGCCTTTTTAAAATTTTTTTAAATTTTGAGGGGCTGGGGATTTAGCTAAGTGGTTAGAGTGCTTGCCTGGGACATGAAAGGCTCTGAGTTCGATCCCTGCACCAAAAAAAAAAAAAAAGTTAATTTTGAGACATGGTCTTGCTAAGTTGCCCAGGCTGAGCTCAAACTCATGATTCTCCTGCCTCAGTCTCCCGGAGTGCTCAGATTACTGGTGTGCACCCCCATGCCTGGCTTTTTGTTTGCTTTTGTTTTGTGAGACAGGGTCTCACTATGGCTGGCCTCAAATTTTTATGTATCCAAGATGGTACTAAACTTGCGGCACTTCCCCTGTCCAGTTTTGGTTTTTTTTTTTTTTTGCACCCAGTTTGTTGAAAGGTTTTTTTTCCCCCTCTTACTCATCTTTGCCAAAATTGTTCTTTTTCCTGAAGCTTGACCTGTCAGAACTAGAGGTAGTTTTACATATGAGAAACTTGAGGTTCAGGAACAAAATGACTTCCCCAAATCACAAGACTAGTTTATACAGAACAGGGATTAGCCTAAAGTGGGAAAATACTGATCATGAGGTCAGACGAGAAGTTCAGAATTGTCTGTTGTTCAGTACAGTACCTGTGTGACTGGGCAGCTTTCCTAAGGCATCAGAGTGTTAGTTTCTTCACTGGTAAATGAGGATGTGAAATGGTAGAGTCCCACGTTCCGTGCTTCGTGCACGGAGTGGCCAGAGTGTTCCCTTAGATTGATCCTGTGCTGGCTGCTGGGGCTGGGGACACAGACTGTATATCATTTCCTCCCTCAGAATTTGTAATCTAGTGGGGAAGATAGGAGTTTTCAAGTCTTGTACACTACTGTGATAGAGGAAGCTGCAGGGTGCTGTGAGAGCACAGAGGACCAGTACAGATAGGTAGGCACTGGGGAGAGAACTTGGGCAGCTGAGGGAGGTGGTTGTGAAGAGCTAGGATTTACTTTCTCTCTGTCATGACACACATTGCTAATAGATCAGTGGCTGGCCTCCTAAAGGAGACTGAGAAAGGGCTAGGGAGGTGAGAAAACCTGGAGAGAAGCCAGTGTGGTGGCACGTGCCTGTAACCCCAGCACTTGGGAGGCTGAGGCAGGAGGATTGCCGCAAGTACAAGGCCAGCCTGGGCTACTAACAAGACCCTGTCTCAAAAACCGAAACAAAACAAATAAAATAGAAAACCTGGAGAGAATGGTGCTATTGATACCCAGTGAAGAGTGGTTTACGTGGACAGAGAACTTAACAGTATCAGATTGTTGGTTTTTCCAGGACTTGTTTTGAGAGCTTGGTAGGAAGGTATTTGGCAGTGAGAGCTTATTATTGATTTCAGTGTGATAGCCAAGAAGTCATGGGGGGCTGCAAGCAGAGAGGGTGGATGATTATACTGATGCTAAATCCAAGGTTGCAGTTTCCAAGGCGAGTGTAATCTGTAGAGGCAAGAAAGCAATAGAAAGGGCTGGGGATTTAGCTCAGTGCTTAGAGTGTTTGCCTCGCAAGCATGAGGCCCTGAGTTCGATTCCCGGTACCAAAAAAGAAAGCAATAGAAGGATTTCAGGATCTAGTTAGGAGTGGGAAGCAAATGAAGTAAAAAAGGGAAAGATAATTTGGAGAGAAGGAATCAAATTAGGAGGCAGTCTTTGTAGACAGCTGTGTGGGGGCATCTGAGGCAGCCAGCATGTCGAGCCCTGGGATCTGCCCAGTGCCCAGTGCCCAGTGCCTAGACCACTGGTGACTAGCACAGTCAGTAGAGCTACCCTACAACATGGCAGCTGGATAGCATTGGAGCCTTAAGTCGGTGAGATTGTTTTGTTTTATATTTGCTTGTTTTGAAACAGGGTGTCTATATAGTTCAGGCTGGCCTTGAAATCACTATGTAGCCCAGGCTGGCCTCGAACTTGTGGTGATGCTCCTACTTCAGCTTCCTGAGTGCTGGGATTACAGGCCTATGCCACCATGCTCACCAGGTGAGATCTTTGGAGATGTATATTTCTCCAAGGTGAAATTTCACTGGACAGGATTTCTCAACTTTAGGACTTCTTGACATTTTGGAGCCAAGTAGATAACTCTTTGTTGAAGGGGCCAGGGTTCTCCTGAGTGTAGGAAGATGTTTAGCAGTATCCCTGGCCTGTTCCCACCAGGTACTAGTAGTGCTGCCACTCCCCTAGTAGTGACAACCAGAAGTGTTTCCAGACATCACCGAATGTCCCCTGGTAGACAAAATCACTTCTGGTTGAGAACCACTGATTCTAGATTCTGCTGGTCTCTTTTAAGATTTCTCTCTCTCCTTTCTTCTTTTTTTTTAGGAGGAAAGGTTTATTTGGCTCACAGTTTGTAGAGATTTCAGCCCATAGTCTACTGGCCCCCGGGCAGGGTGCCCTGGCAGAGGGGCATCACAGAGAAGAAACAGTCCATGGCAAGCAGGCAGGCGAGGCCTTCCCTCACTCATTAGCTACTCTGGGTACTTCAGCTCTGTTGATTTGGAGAGTTCAGGTTACCTCTGGTTACTGCAGCCTTATGTCCTTCTCCCAAATGGTTTTTTAGTCTAGAAATAAACCATCAATACAAGTGAAACAAAGAAGTATATTTCCCTATAGCGAGTAGTTCAGTGCCTAGAATATTAAATATTTAACATGTTCATGATGTGGCTGTAATTTGTATGTCTTGCTGGCGGGCAGCTGTGATTTGAATTCAGTTGTTCCCACTGGCCTGAACCACCAGGGTACACACAGGACTGTCCCATCGGGAAGCTTGTACCACTGCTCAGGGATCTTTGATTACAGTAATGCGAAGAAAGGCATGGATTTAGCAGACCAGATGTCATCATATTGCTGCTCTTTAAGGAAAACATTAAAATGGTATAAAAATTGTAATATAGGTAGTTTACAGTACAGTAGTTGTAAATGCATATTATATACATCAGCAATGGAGTACTTGTAAGATTTCCATGTTAAAATATAGAGAATTAGTTATTAACTATTCACAAGTATAAATAAATTTCTTTTAATGAAATAAATTTGTTGATTGTTGTAATTTTAAATTGGTATGAATAGTATTAATATTTATGTTTGGGCAGTAATCATTCAAATCCAAGCAACTAATGAGATTTGGTCCATTTATATAGACTTTTTATTATATTAGTAAAAAGACCAATAAAAGTGATTAGATCCATTTTTACCACTAGTGGTACAAGCTGGCAAGAATGTGTTGTTAATGATTTTAGGGAAGACTGCACAATCTTCTGGTTTCTCTATTTACTATCTGTCTGTCTGTCTGTCTGTCTATCTATCTATCTATCTGCCTGCCTACATATTTGCAGCACTGGGAATGAAACCCAGAGCCTTCGCATTGAGTTTTTAAATTTGAGTTGGGGTCTTGCTAAGTAGTTAAGTTCACTGGGCTGGGCTCGAATTTGCCATCTCCCGCCTCACCTTCCTGAAGTATTGGGATTCCAGGCATGTGCTACCACACCTTGCTTACCCCCTTTTGTTGCAGTTCTTTGTGTCTGTGCCTCTTGCTAGCTGAGACTCCTGAGGACAGTGATGCTTTCTTAATCCTCTTTGCATGCCTGACATCTGGCAGAGTCCCTGGCTCTTAGTAAATGTTTGCTAAAATAAGTCAGTTATGTTAGATACTTGCCTGAGTGAGTTAAATTCTGAGTTTTCAGAACATTCCAGTCATCAGGCCTGACACAGAAGTTGGAGTTCTTTAGTATTGTCAAGTAGGATTTGTGGAGAGAGCAGCATTTTATTCAGTCATTTCTGGACACACACATCACAGGTGTCGCCTGCAAGGGGGGGAATGGAATGGACTGACACGCTGCCTTTGGAGGATAACACAGATCCTTCTGCTCTTCCTAGCACAGACTGTTGTTCTACAGATAGAGTCCCACTGAAACTGTGATTGAAGCTGTAGAATAGGGGCTACAAACCTAACTTGACCTGGTGCAATAATGTTTTAGGCAGGTAGTACAATTCTAAGCATTGAGTGTGGTGTTTACCTTTTGAGTGTCACCTAAACCTGGGCCAAATGTGACATTTACAAACTTAATTGGCTTCTAAGTTTGTTTAGGTAGTTATCTTTGATGCAAATGTGTAAAATGTTGATGTTTTTGCCTTCAACTGTGGTATGATTTTAGTTGATTAATAATGTATGCCCATATTAATGCATAATTCATAACTGTGCAGCTCAATATATCATCAAAAGATGAAAATGCCTGCATAACCACATTCAGTTCAAGAAATAGAATATTACCAGCCCTCTCCATAATTTTGAAAATTGTATTTCTTTGCATATATACACTGGTTTAGTCTTTTTTTGTTGTTGTTGTTGTGCTAAAATATACATGGGGGCGAGGGGATTGTGCTGTGGTGGAATGCATGCGTATGGGCGTGTGTGAGGACCTGAGTTCAGTCCCTACCCCCCACCAAGTGTTAAAATGCAAAAATAAAGTAAAATGTATCATTTTTACCAAGGCAGTGGCATTAAGTACATTCACATCTTTGTGCGACCATCATCACCTTGCATGTCCTTTATTTTTTATTTTCCCAAACTGAACTCTCCCCTTCAGTACAATTCTCCCATTTTCCAGTCTCTATAGCCCCTGCTAGCCAACATACTGTTCTCTGATTGCATGAATTTGACTACTGTAGGTACTTCATGTAAGTGACATAAGTGGAATCATATTCTTGGTACCTCATGTGAGTGTGTGTCCTGTTGTAACTGGTTTATTTCACTTAGTGGTAATGTCTTCAAAGTTCACCTGCATTGTAACATGTTCCATGTTTTCCTGCCTTTTAAAAGTCTGAGTAATACTTCATTATATGGATGCATACACTGCATTTTGTTTATCCTTTCATTTGTTGATCGACTTCGGGGATTAAGTCCACCTTTTGGCTATTATGAATAATGCTCTTATGAACGTACTATAGCTAGATATGTAAATATCCACTCGGTGCCGTTTTCAATTTGTGTGTGTATGTGTGGTACTGGGGACTGAACCCAGGGTCTCATCTATAAGCAAGTATTCTACTACTAAGCCACATCCTGAGTCCCCCTTTTTTTTTTTTTTTTTTGAGACAGGGTCTTACTATATAGTTCAGGCTGACCTTGAACTCACTATGAAGCCTAGGCTGGCCTTGAACTTGTGGTGATCCTCTTGCTTCAGCTTCCTGAGTGCTGGGATTATAGGCATGTGCCACTAAGCCTGGCATGAGTGCTTTTTTTTTTGAGACAAGGTCATGCCAAGTTGCCCAGCTGTGGCTTGAACTTGTAATCCTCTTACCTCTACCAGCTGAGTAGCTAGGGTTTACAGGCATGTTCTACGGTGCCCAGCTTTGCTTTCAGTTCTTTTGGGTATATACCCAAGTGGATTTCCTGTGCCATATGGTAATTCTATTTTTTATTTTTTGAGGAACTGCTGTATTTTCCACAGCAACTGCACCATTTTGTTTTGTTTTATGTTTTCATGCTCTGCCAGATTTTATTTGTAGAGTTTGATGAACTTGAACCAGGGACCGCTATAAAAAAAAGTGGGTTATGTTTTGTTTTTTATTTTTGAGATGGGGGGGGTCTTACTATGTGATCCAGGCTGGCCTAGAACTGGCTGCATAGTTTAAGCTGGCCTCAGACTCATAGTCCTCCTGACTCAGCTTCCCAAGTGCTGGGATTACAGACGTGTACCACTGCGCTTGGCCAGAAATGCGTTTTGCGGGGTATGACAGGAGGAGGAAGTCCTGATGGAAGCCAATCCCTTTGCCACACCCTGAGGTAGCCTGTTTGATGGTGGACAGGGCATGCTGGAGATAGGAAGTAGCTGGGGACAGGTCCAGATAGGCAGCAGCAGGCTGCAGCTGGGAGAGCTGGGACCCAGGTGTAGGACTTGCCTTAATTTAGCCCCCTGCAGGTGTCAGGCCTAGGATCATACACCTGCCCTATAAAGATGGGGAACGTGTGTGGCTGATACCCAGAGCAGGTAGGGGAAGGGCTGCTGCGCCACCAGGATCAGCCATCTATGGGTTACAGCCTACACCCCATATCCGCCAGATCCAGCGTGGTCTGGTGTCACATCGCTGGTGCTTATAGGTCCAGGTCCTCTGCCAGTCTGTATGGGGTGAGGTCATAAATGCAGTCAAAGAATTCTACTTTTTCCATGATGGACAGCCTGTCCTGGCTGCTCTTCACATTGACACAAACTTCATCAGGAAAATGGGCTGGAACTTAGACTGCTCTGTCCCCGTGCCCTTGAAGACAGTGGTGCTAAGAACCTGCTCCATGGCTTTGAGATGGTGTTTCAGCTTCTGGGGTACCAGGGTCACAGCTCAGCTGCATCTGCCCTACCTTAGCCCTCAAAGTCAGGTCAGTGCATTGCTACTCACTGTGGGCACTTCAGTCATGGAGGTGTTTTTGTTTCTGTTTTTTGGTGGTGCTGGAGATTGAACACAGGAGCACCGTACCACTGAGCTACATTCCCTAGCCCTTTACTTCTATTTTGTGGTACTGGAGATTGAACACAGAGCTACTTCACATTGAGCTATGTCCTCAGCCCAGTTCTGGGATTGTTTGCCTGTGTTTTATTTTATTTTATTTTATTTTTTTCTGTGTCTTATTTTTAAAATTTTTTTGTTTGGTTTTGTTTTTTGAGACAGGGTCTCACTGTGTAGTTCAGGCTGGCCTTGAACTTGCAGTGATTTTCCAGCCCCAGGCTCTCGGAGTACTGGGATTGCAGGTGTGGGTCACCATGTCTGGCCTAGATTTTTATTTTTATAGTACATGTTTGCAGTATATAATGATTACATTCATTGTGAGGAGTTGTTACATGTATATAACACATATGAATTCTTTTTACTTCCCTTTCTCCTCCCCTCCCTTTGCTCTCCTGCCATCTCTTAGTCCCCTTCTCAGTAAAATATCTCTCGGTTTCCTATTGTCTCTCTTTTATTTTGCTCTTTAACTTTGGGTTTCTCACATAAGAGGAACCATTCAATATTTAAGTTTATGTGTCTGACTTATTTCACTTAACATTATAGTCTCAAAGTGTATCCATTTTCCTATATCAAATTTATCCTTCTTTAAAGTAGAGTAGTATTCCACTCTGTATAAATACATTTTCTTTATCCATTTATCTGTTGATGGACATGTAGGCTGATTCCAAGATTAGTTATTATGGCAGGGCATGGTGACTCATGCCTGTAATTCCAGCACCGCCTATAACCCCAGTACTCAGGAGGCTGAGGCAGGAGTACGGTTGTAGTTCAGGGAGACCCTTCTCAAAAAAATATTTAGCTATTTTGAGCTATAAATATGGGTGTGTATGTGTCACTGTAACATGTTTTTAAATATTTGGGGATGATATCTAGAAGGGGAATAGCTGGGTCAAATGGAATTTCTAGTTTTAGTTTTTTGAGGAATCTCGATACTGATTTCCATAGTTGGTTGTACTAGTTTACATTCCTACCAACAATGTAGAAAGATTCCTTTCTCCCTACAGCCTTACCAGCATTTGTTATACTTTGATTTCTTGATGATAGATATTCTTTCCGGGTAGACAGAATCTCAGTGTTTTAATTTGTACTTCTCGCTGGGCGTGGTGGTGCACGTCTGTAATCCCAGCACTCAGGAGATTGAGGCAGGAGGATCACTGGAAGTTCAAGGCCAGCCTGGGCTACACAGTGAGTTCAAGGCCAGCCTAAACTACGTAGCGAGAGCCTGTCTCAAAAAACCAAAAAACAAAACAAAACAAAAATTTGCATTTCTCCAGTGGTCAGCAATGTTGAACATTCTTTCGTGTATTTACTGGCCATTTATCGTTCTTCTAAGAAGTGTCTTTTCATTTTAGTTGCCCATTTTTTATTGGGTTTTTCATTTTGGGCGGCTCTAATTTTTTGAGTTCTTCATATATTTCAGATGTTAGTCCTCTGAGGAGTAGCTGGCAAAAATTTTTCCCTTTCTGTAGGTTGTCTCTTCACTCTGTTGGTTGTTGCCTTTGCCGTGCAGAAGCTTTTTAATTTGATATGATCCCACTATTGATTCTTGATATTATTTCTCATGCAATTGGGATTCTGTACAGGAAGTCCTTGCCTATGCCTCTGTCTTCAAGAGTTTAACCTATTTTATCTTCCAGCGAATTGTTTCTGTTTTAATATTTCAATCTTTGATCTATTTTGATTTTAGTTTAGTACATGCTGAGAGATAAGGGTCTCAATTCAGTCTTCTGCTTCTCCAGCGCCATTTGTTAAAGAGGCTATCTTTCCTCCAGCATGTTTTTGGCCCCTTTGTCAAAGATCAGATGGCTGATGGGTTTCTCTGTTCTGTTCCATTGAGCCACATGGCTGTTTTTGCTCGAGTAGCGTGCATTGGTTTAAATGTCTCTGGAACATACACTTAATGGCAGAGCATGGGATGAAAGTTTACCAGCCCTCTTGGTTCTCTGGTGACAGAATGCTGGTAGAGATGTGAGGGGTGGGTAACTGAACATTGGCAGCTACTCATTTTCTTAACATTAATCTATAAAAAATGAGAAAAAAAAAAGGAGAAGCTTTTTTACTGTAATGTACTTAACAGTATTCGGAAATTCTTTACTGGCAAAATCGAGTTGTGCTGTGTAAGCTGCTTAACATTAGGTCATTTGGAAATCTGAGCTATAGCAGAGCTGAGTAAGGACTGTGGGAGAACAGAGAGGACCACACAGTTATTACCTCCTTTCTCCCTTCAGTCTTCTTAGTTTGCACGGTGGATGATACACATGTATAATGTACCTTACAACTTGTTATAATGGCAGAAGAAAGTCTTTCTTGTCCAAGCTAGGCAGAAGAGGATACCCCTATGATTGAAGAGGCTGACGGTATTCAAGTGTAAGAGGGCAGTGGGAACAGAGTAAATGAGGTGAAAAGACAGAGCTGGTGCTTCCCCTAAGGCTCTATTTATATTTTTTTTTCTGTGTGCCATTTTACAGTTTAACAATTTTATTTAAAGATGGCTTTTGTCATTAGTGGTAAATAACCTCAGTAGCTAAGAGTACAGAGGTTTAAGTGTTAAACAATGACACTAAAATTATTTCCCTTTCTGCTGGTTGTGTTGTGATAGTAATAGTTGTAGTGAGTGATAATAATACAGGTAGTAACATAGTGCCCCTCTATTGTACTTACAGTGTGCCAGGCAAAGTGCATTTTACATGTATCAAAGTATTTAATCCTTACAACAACCCTATGAGGTGGCTGTTACTGTCTTCATTTTACTGATGAGAGATTGAGGTGCAGAGAGGTTAGTAACTGATTAAGAACAAGTAACTAGTCAGTGGCAGAGCTAGGAATTGATCTGAGGCAGCCTGGCGCCAGGATTCTTCCTCCTAATCATAACACTGTGCTGTGCTTATTTGACACCCATATAAGTAAAGGGAAACATGAGATAAAAAATGCTTTTAACATCTTTGTGGGCTCTGTGGAACTTATTATTTGTTCATTCAATGCTCCATGTAGAATCAGTGATTACAGAGAGAACATTTAATCCCAAAGCATTCATTCCTGTTTTCAAACTAGTATTTTCAGATCTGTTCTCCATCTGAGGCCTTGCATTTAGACAAAGTACACTTGAACTTTTTAGTTGAATTGTCAGATCTAGAGTTTACAGACAGGATATTGCCGTTGAGTATTTAGACTGTATGTGCTGACCTCCTGAAGCAGTAATTTGGATAGATCACAATGTTTCCACCACAGTACAGCAGTTATTAGGGGTTCTGACTTCAAAGTGTATGTGTGTTTTATATGTGTCCATGTAGATAGGCCATTTCGCCACAAAATGGAACTAATCTAACACAAATTCTAAAAAGCTTTTAGAGCCCTTTAAGTCTAAAAAAAGTCTGTATCTTGAGGTAGAATTATGAACAATGCAAAGTGTTACTTTTCTGGAGACTTGCGATAAGTGGAATAAATAAAACAACCTGCTCATTTTTAAATGCTTGAAGTTCAGGCCTGAAGAACCTCCTTTTAATCTTGCAGAATTATTTCTCACTTGGGCACGGATTTATATATTCCAAGTCTGGCTTATAGCAGTAATAGCTACTATTTAGTTTTTAAAAAGCCAGTGCTTTAAAGAAGACCAAAAAAAAAAAGCCAGTACTCTATTTTCTTCTTTCTGTGACTTAGGTTTTGTGAGCTGACTATGCTCACAAATGACCATGATAGCCTCATGGTCATTTTGACTTTGCGAAAGAACCAGAAATTGCATGGTGCCGGATCCAGTGGAAAAGGTAGATGAGGACACACATAATGCTTTTATTTTTATTTTTTTAGAGTGAACAGGCTTTTCAGACCACAGGGTAGGCCTGGTGCTTTGGGTCAGACAGGTGTTTGGCTGAAGGGGTCAGAGAGGGAGGGAAGAATAGATCATCATTTCTTACCCGTCAAGTATGCATTTTATGGAAGCAGATGACTTTCTCATGTTCGTTTTCTTTCTCCTAGGTCTATGAAGGACTTGACATTATCACCAACAAGGTTTCTGCCCATGAGCAGAGAATCTGCCAGCACCACATGATCAGCTTTGTGGATCCCCTTGTGACCAATTACACGGTGGTGGACTTCAGGAACAAGGCAATTGCTGTGATATCCTTAAGGAAAGTCAGCAGCTAGGCCTCGTAGCTGAACTAAGAAAGAAGAGTGTTCTTTCTAGCGGCGCTTTCTCTTAAATGGGGGCACCAGCAACCTATCTGCCAGTAGGTAGCATCACCACCAGATCTCTGTGGATTGAAAGAGAGTGCTATCCAAGTCTTGTCCTCAGACCGCAGCCAGCATCCCTTAGACCCAGTGGATCCCACTCCAGACTTGCTGAGTTGGAATCTACAGTACAACAAAGAGCCGAGGTGATTCTTACACACATTGCAATTTGGGAAAGACTGTTTTAGTGACAAGAGCACCAATTTAGGAATCAAAAGTTCTGTGTTCTGGTCTCAAAACTGCCTATTTTGACCAGGTGAATTTTTTTTTCTTGGGTTCTGGGATCAAGCTCAGAGCCTTGCACTCTAACACTGAGCTAAATCCCTAACCCCCTTGACCAGGTGAATTTTTTTGAGTAAAATGTTTACCTAGCCCCACTGAGCTTACTTCTTGACCTTTTGATGGGTATATAAAATTATAAATATAATGGGGTTGTAGTTTAAGTTTCAAAGGGATCATTAGGTAGGAGAGGACTAGAAAAATAGTTCTAAGTAAGACTAAGATTTTGTTTTTGTTTTTGTTTTTTGGATTGTTTTTGTTTTTGTTTTTTTTGACTAAGAATAATACATGGAGGACTACCCTTTTATATTTTAAAATCCAGCTTTCCTTTAACATCTGAACAGCCAGATATTAAAACATATTGAAAAGTAATAGCAATTATAAATAGCATAGAATTTATATGAGATATGATCAAAATAGACAGTAAATATTTAAAAAAAATAATTACAGTAAAGGATGCATTGTCACTAATCCTCTCTCAACATATTCCCCCTTGTTTCATACACACTTGTCCCATCATTCTTGCCACTTTCTGAAGCAGTTCTGAAAGTCATTTTTTGAGAATGTTTTTAGTTGCTTGGTCGTGGCTGCCTCAATGTCCTGAATCAATTCAAAACATTTACCTTTTTTTTTTTTTTTTTTAAAGCAGTGGCAGAGTTTATTCAAGAAAGAAAAAGTGAAGAATGGGGGCGGGGTGGGGGATTTAGCACTTGCCTAGTAAGCATAAGGCCCTGAGTTCGATTCCCAGCACCCCCCAAAAAAAAGAATGGGGGACACACTGGCTCTGCAGAGCAAGCCTGGGCCAAAAGAGAAAAAGAGGGTGAGAGCAGAGATAAAAGTACATGCTGTGTCCGGAAATACAGCGTGAGCTATTGTGGAAAGTTACGATAGCCTCGTGGTCATTTTCACTTTGGGAAAAGCCAGAAATTGCATGGGGTGCAGCCCCTTCTTATTTTATTTTTGAGATAGGATCCCGTTAAGTTGCCTAAATTGGGATTAAACTTGCCATCCTCCTGCCTCAGCCTCCCAAGTAGCTGAGATTTCAGGTATGTGCCACAGCACCTGGCTGTTTCTTTTTAGAGATAAGTTTTGCATAAATTGGGAATTGTTCTTTGCTTCTAGTAATAAAGGCTCAGCTACAGCAATTTAAATCCATAAGGGTTTGTTCTCATATGAAAGCCCGGCTATGGGCTGTCCAGAGCCCATGTATGGGATCCAATGGGTCAGCAGAGGTCTGGCTCCTCTGTCTCTTTGGTTCCAGGCTCTCAGCAAGCAGTTTCCATCCTCAAGATCACAGGACGGCTGCTGAAACCTCTACGTTGTAAGGCAACACTGAGTTCACATGAGTGAGGCAATCCAGAAGGGAGCTGGTTACCAGAAAGACCAATCATGTCACCAGAGTGCTGGAGCTTGCAGCCACCCTGACTTCATTTGCATTGTGGTTTTTCTGTAATTTTTTTTTTTTTTTTTTGGTGCTGGGGATTGAACTCAGGGCCTTGCGCTTGCTAGGCAAGCACTCTAACCACTGAGCTAAATCGCCAGCCCTTTCCATGATGTTTTTGTGAGCCTGCCCTTCTGTTAGGTGGCACTTGGCAGCAGCATTCACCATATTTTTTTTCACCTCATAAAAGACATGAAAGAGGACTTCCGGAACTACTTCCGAGAATAGCAAGAATGCTAAGTGTGTTCAAAGTGAAGAGAGATTAATACAACGTGTCCTTTACCGTAATACGTTTTAAAAAATTTAAACATTCATCATATATGCTGATCACTCCTTATATAATACTAGATAGTCTCGTGTGGTGGCACACACCTGTAATCCCAGCACTTGGGAGGCTGAGGCAGGAAGATTGCCATTAGTTTGAGGCAAGTCTGGAATATGTAGCAAGACCTTATCTCAAAAAAACAAACAAAAAAACACCCTAGATAAATTTATGTCATAGAATAAAAAACTTAATACAGATTGAAATAGATGTATATACTGTTTTTATTTTATGATCAAGGAGCTATTTCAAAACAAAGAAATAGTAAAGTAGTTAATAATTGTTCTAGTGACAGTTTTGGGGGGAGAAAAAGCCAGGTCCTCATTATATGTAAATTACATATGACATAATTCCAGATGGATTTTGGGGTTAAATATATGTTTATAATGAAACTTAGAAACAAATGGGAAAATATACAGTTGAGTAGTTATGTGATTTTAGAGTAGGGAGGGACTTCGTTTTGTTTTTTTTTTTTTGAGACAGAGTCTCACTGTGTAGCCCAGGCTAGCCTCGAACTTCCAGTGATCCTCCTGTTTCAGCCTCCTGAGTGCTGGGATTGCAGGCATGTACCACCATGTTCAACTAGGGAGGGAGGAGTTTATATTGTTTATTCTGGATGTTAACCAGAACACCTATGTATATACCCTCCCCAAACTTTTGCTATGGGTCTATCAGGAGGTATATAGTAGATCTTATCATTAGCAAAGGCAAAAATATGTAAGGCTGGGCAGGTGGTGCACATCTGTAACCCAAGCACTCAGGAGGCTGAGGCAGGAGGATCACTGTGAGTCCAAGGCCAACCTGGGCTACATAGTGAGCTAAAGACCAGCCTGAACTACATAGCAAGACCACGTCTCAAACAAACAAAAACAAGAAACATGTAGGCACCCAAAGTCCTATATACAGAATAATTACTCGTAGGTGCAGTCTCATATAAATTCAGTACTTTTCAGTAGTGAAAATGAATTGCAGCAATGTATATCAGTCAAGGTGGAAGAATTTTAGAAGCAGTATAAGATGGTTGTGGTGGTACAGGCCTGTAACCCCAGCATTCTGGGAGGCTGGGGCTAGAGGATGCAAGTTCAAGCTCAACTTGGGCAACTGACCAAACTCAATGAGAGCCTGCCTCAGAATAAAAAGGGGCTTGGAACATAGCTCAGTGTGAAGGCCCAATGCTCAATCCTGAGTTTTGCAAAGAAAGAAAAAAAAAAATGAAACTATAAATGTGGGATATTACAGAAGGATGCCATTGTATGATACATAAAGGTTAAAAAAGCAAGTAAGGGTTGAAGATTTAGCTTAGTGGTAGAGCTTGCTTACCAAGCTCAAGGCCCTGAGTTCGATCCTCAGCATCCCCCCAAAGAAATCAAGCAGAACTAACCATATATACCTATCAAGGGTACATATACACCAGTAATAATGTAAAAAAGTGAGGGAATGATGAAAAAGATGCTAAAATACAGAACAGTTCAAAATGGCAATTCCCTTTGAGGGGGGAAGTAGGGATTGGGATGGGAATGGATATACAGGAGGCTTCAGAGGAATTCGTAATACTCCATTCCTTACATTGCATTTGTGAATGTTTGTTTTATTATTAGGCTTCATGATTTATATGTGTTCTTTTCTATGTAGGAAGTATTTTGTGATAGAAAAACAAGAGAAGGGAAACAGCTCACTATAAATACAATTTAAGAGCAGACTACAAGCCTAGGGGGAAATATTTGTAACATAGGAAATACAAATGGTTAATATTCTGAGTATATGAAGAACTCTTATGAATCAGTAAGAGCTCTTATGAATCAAAAAATAGTTGAAGGTCATGAGCAATATTTCACAAAAGAAGAAATACAAATGGTGGTGTACATGAAAAAGGTTTATTAACTTTGCCGTTAATCAGGGGCATGCAAATCAAAATAATGAAGTAATATTTTTTTGCCTGTCAAATGAGTAGATTAAAATGCATGTAATAATTTCTGCTCTGTCTGCTTTACAAGACTGTTACATCAGATGAGATCATGTGTATGAAAGCCCTTTGTAAATCAATACATATCACCCAATGTAAGTTGTAGCTATAAGACAGTTCATTGTTCAGAAAGAACTGATATAAAATGGAGAGCTAATGAAGATTTTCCAGTGCTGGGGATTGAACTCAGGGCCTTGTGCTTGCAAAGCAGGTACTCTAATCAGTGAATTAGATCCCCAGCCCAATGAAGATTTTCAAAGGACAGAAACAATGGGAATACTTCCTCAGATCACTCATAGATTAAGAGTTTGTGAATTTTAGTAAGAGCCTAGAATCAGAATGTCAGACTAAAATACTTTAAGTAAGGTTGGGGATTTAGCTCAGTGGTAGAGCACTTGCCTAGCAAGCACAAGGCCCTGGGTTTGATCCTCAGCATCCCCCCCTCAAAAATCAAATATTTTAAGTATCTAGTCAACCTTCCTGTTTTGTTTAGTTTTATTTTGTTTGCAGTACAGTCTCATTATGTTGGCTAGGCTGTCCTCAACTCCTGACTCAGTTGTCCTCCTGCCTCAGCCTTCTGAATAGCTGGGAGATACCTCTGACTCAGTCAGCCTCCTGGTGCTGCTCTCTCTTTCCTCCCTCCCTTCCGTTTTTGTTGTGGTGCTGGGAATCCCACCAGGGCCTCCTGCATGCTAAGCAGCCACTGTACCACTGACCTACACCCCCAGGTCCTCTCTCAGTCAGTCTTCTTGACTTTACAGGTAAACGTGTAAGATACTGAGGCCCAGAGAGAAGAATTTTGTCCAGAATCACAGTAGTTTCACAGCTAGGGCAAACAGTTAAACCTTTTCCATTATATTTTAATCACCATTGTGTAACTGGAACAAAATACCCAACACCTGCAATTTATTTTTTTTTTATTTATTTTTTTTTTTTTGTGGTGCCGGGGATCGAACTCAGGCCCTTGTGCTTGCAAGGCAAGCACTCTAATCACTGAGCTAAATCCCCAGCTAACACCTGCAATTTAAAGGAGGAGAAGTTTATTTTGGCTCACAGTTTTAGTGGGTTCAGTCCATGGTAGTATGTTGGAAGAATGTAGCTGAGGAAAGGTGGGAATAATAAGCACACACCCTTCCAGATCACTCCCCTAGTAATCCACCTATTCTGACCAGGCTCCTCCTAATAGTACATTCCGACTGTGAACTTATCCATGGGTTAGTCCACTGATGAGCATAGCACACCTGTGATCCATCACCTTCTGAAAGCCCCACCTCTGACCGAATGAGACTTTGGGGGGGACACCAAAGATCTAAAGCATAACACACCTAATACCATGTGTTATGTTCTCTTCCCCTTTTTCTCACTTGTTCCTCTGGATTGCATCTTTTTTTTTCTTCTTTTCCTTGCTCCTCTTTCCTTTGTTACTCATATGATATAATTGAAATTTCATTTTACTCTGTAATTATATGTCTCCTATACTTATAGAGAGAATAGATAATTTGTTTCTCTTTTTAAAACAAATAGACAGTGTTTTTTCTTTATGATCCTTGATTAGTGATATTCTTCTTTCCACTCTACCCCAAACTTTTAAGGGCTAGTAGGCTTCAGACAGAGATCATCTGTTTCTGTGCCCACAAATATTGGCCAGTAAAGGAAAGAAGTACTGTATGTAAGTCAGTCAGTTTTTCTCTCCCTCTCTTTCTCTCTCCCTCTTTCTCTCTCCAGGGTCTAGCTACATAATCCATGCTGCTCTTGAATTTGCTATGTAGCCCAGGTTAGCCTTGAACTCACAATCCTTCTGTCTCAGTCTCCTGAGTGATAGGAATATGGCATATGCCACCCTTCCTGGCTATGTAAATGATTCTTTATTTGGATATTGGAAGTCTTTCTTTTTTTAATCAGTTATGCTGAGAAACAAAACCCTTGTAAAACCAGTAATTATTATCTGTTCAGCAGAGATTCTAAAGATAAGAATTCAAGTTGGGCATTGTGATGCATGCCTGTAATACCAGCATTCTAGAGTCTGAAGCAGAAGGATCACCAGTTCAAGCCCAGCCTAGGCAATTTCGCAACCTAGTAAGACCCTATCTCAAAGAAAAATAAAAAAGGGCTGGGATGTTGCTCAGTGTGAGGACCCTACATTCAATCCCCAGTACCACAAAAAGGAAAAGAAAAAAGATAATTCAAAGACTCGAAGGATTTAAAAACTACAGTGGCTAAAGTACAAGTAAATTGAGTACTTGGTATTTTTAAGGCACTGTAGTAGAGGCTTTGTATGTATTGTTACATTTAATGCTTATAAGAATTTGGAAATTTTACAAGAGAGAAAACTTCAGCTCAGATAGGTTGAGTTACTTGCCCAAGAGATAGACTCTGGTAATTGAACTTTGTTTATTTGTCTCAGGACTGTTCTTCTCAGTGTATCTGGTGAATTTTCAAGTGACTAAGATGTGCACTGCTACCACATGGTAGAGACTTACTGAGACTAAGGAATATGGCGTAGAGAAACCAGCTTGTGTTTGGTCTTAGGAGGCAAAGTCAGCACAGGGTGTCACTTTGATGGCTTCCTGAGCAGGTGATACTGTACTTGGTTCTATGAGAGTACTTGCACTTGTTAAACTGATTTGAAATACCAATAAAACTTTGAGTTTCAGCAGTATGACCTAGAAAGTTCTAGAACTGGAAGGAATTACTATCATACATTTGTCTCTGGTTTATTTAAATTCTCCCAGAACTAATTAGAACCGATTGTGGGAATTTATGGGAAACATTCAAGGCTGGTCTCCATTTGCTTTCTGCACCTTCTCTGGTGCTCTGCAGGTGTACCGATGTGGTTTCTTGCTAACACTCCATCTCCAGTCAGGTTTCTCTTGCTATTAAATATCATGATGTCTTTCTTAATGTTCACATTGAAGATATATTTGCTCGAGACAAAATTCCTATTGTCGTGGGAGGAACCAATTATTACATTGAATCTCTGCTCTGGAAAGTTCTTGTCAATACCAAGGTATGTTTAGTTCACTCTCTAACTCACCAAAGAAATGGGTTCCTCTTTCATGCCAGCTAATTTTAGTGGGAGGAAGGTTGACTCTTGCCTATTGCTTATACTCAGCAGCTGTAATTTTCCTACTTAATATTCTGAAGCAAATGCCACCTCCATATGTGAAGTGTACTCCTCTAGCCTGGCCTAAGGGCAGGGGCTGTGTGTGGGAAAAATGCTCCTGTGTGGATTAATTAGCATCTCCTTGTAAGCTAACAGTAGATTAGTCTGATTCAGCATTTTCTGGCTGTAAGCACACTGTGTAAGTCAGAGATGTCCATCACTGACCTTTTTTATGGAGATGCCACTTCATAGGGCCAGACTTTGCAAATGGTGATGTGCTAGCAATTCTGGTCCCTTCTTTGGTTACCCTTGCTGAGAAGACTACATCCATACCATATCCCTGCCATACCAGTTTGTACCTAGGACGACGAAGCAGGGTAGCAGAGTACTTTGCTATGCAGTAAGCCCTCCTTCTTTGTTTGCTGTGGCCTCACAGCTGTTATCACAACACATTGGAATTTTTTGAGGAAGTTTATGCTGGGGATTGAACTCAGGGCTTTGCACTTCACTTGTTAGGCAGGTGTTCTACCACTGAGCTAAATTCCCAACCCTAACACTGGAATTCTTTTGGTTTGGGATCTGTCTGTCACTCTACAGCAAGATCTTCTGACTCATCTCCATGGTGTATTCTTAATGCTTCATAAAGTGTCGGGCATATAGGCTGTCCCAATACCTATTGAACTGTTGAATTAAATTTACTCTAATCCTTCATTTACTAGCCCCCAGAGGTGGTTACTGAGCCAGTGGTTGACCGGAAAGTAGAGCTGGAAAAGGAAGATAGCCATGTGCTCCACAACCGCCTGCGCCAGGTGGACCCAGAAATGGCCGCCAAGCTGCACCCCCACGACAAGCGCAAAGTGGCCAGGTAAGAATGCCCAGGCCAGCCGTCCTTGAAGTCCTTTAGACTTCAGTTAGCCAGGTAACAGAGAGGCTTGGGAGTTGCAGTTAGTGGAGACAGATGTGTTGTGTCATTCCAGCTCAGCAGGCCTTGAGTTACTGCCTCAGTGCAACTCCCTCAATAAACAGTTGCGCCCTACTTTGTTGTTACATTTTTAAATGCGTAGTACAATATTGTTTTTCCTAAGGCCTATATAATCTTGCTTTATTTTCTATTTGATCTTTGCTTGTATAACAGTTTTCATATAATTTTTTTTGGCATGCAGTCTGTTTACATGGTGATTTGGGTTTCATAATTGATTGTGCAATGTCGAGTCCTGCCCCAGCAGCTTTCCTGGTGGGAGGTGGATTTTTTGAACCATCTCATGGATCAGCTCACCTTTGTACATGGAGGCTTTTTCATACGGATATGAGGTGCTGAATGAACTCATAAGGTCATGTTTTCTTAGGTTGTTTTGGAATCTCAGCCTCGTGTGTTAACCTAATTTTTCTTCAGTGATTACCACATCTGACACAGTAGAACATCTAATGAAGATCTTTCTATATGGACGATTACAAAGAGATTAAGTATTACGTAACTTTTGGTATCGATGAGGGTTATGATGTATTCTACTCAAATGATTTTTCTAGATCAGTGATTTTTGTTTGTTTGTTTGTTTGTTTGTTTTTTTGGTGCTGGGAATCAAACTCAGGGCCTTGTGGTTACTAGGCAAGTGCTTTACCACTTGAGCTAAAACCCTAGTCCTAGATCAGTGTTTCTTGATCCTGTTGTCATTATTCTGCCCCCCAAGAGCATTTTTAGAATTTTTTCCTAGCAGTACGCCACCCTGAACCCCTAATGAAGTCTCACGTTAGAGAGGTAAGATTTTTGTTTTGGCTTTTTGGCGGGGGCCAAGGTTTGAAGTCAGGGCCTTGTGCTTGCTAGGCAAGCACTCTAACCACTGAGCTAAATTCCCAGCCGAGAGTAAGATTTTTGTGGTAGGGTTGTCTTTT
>PVJO010009130.1:38618-71444 GCA_004026905.1 Hystrix cristata
TTTTTTTTTTTTTTTTTTTTTTTTTTTTTTCTTTTGGTGCTGGGGATCAAACTCAGGGCCTTGTGCTTGCTTGGCAAGTGCTCTACCACTGAGCTAAATCCCCATCCCACTCGTAGATCTTTTTTTGAGTGACCATCAGTACTGAAGGACAAGGGGTATATACTCTTATGTTAGAATTTCAGGATGTAAAATTGAGTCAGGAAGGGAAAGAATACTTTCAAGCTGAAAATTGCAATCAAGCACAGCAGGAGACTATAGATTTGGGAATTCAGTTACCTGAAAGTGGTATGTATACACACAGAAATGGATGACAGCTTAAGGATAAGTATGTGAAGCTAGGCATGGTAGCACATGCCTGTGATCCCAACATTCTGGGAGGCTGAGGCAGAAAGATTGCAAGTTTGAGTCCAGCCTTGAAAACTTAGTAAGACCCTATGTCAAAAATAAATAAATAAGTAAATTTTTAGAAAGGGCTGGGGATGCACGTAACTCAGCTTGTCATCCGTGATTCAATCCCCAGTACTAAAAAAAAAAAAAAAGAATAATTATGAGGTGTGATTAAAATAGATGAATGTTTAAATTAAAAAAAAGATCACTACAGTAAAAGACACATTTCCACAAATCCCCCTAAAGATACTCTCCCTTGCTTTGAACACACACCATCATGCTAGCCATTGTCTGAAGCAGCCCTCCCTGGAAGTCTTTTTTTGTCTTTCTGAGGTGTGCTCAGAAGTCCAGTGAACACCACTGCTGAGTGCTCAGTGGAAAGGCATGCTGGTAAAGTCATCCCAGTGTGTCCTAATCCACCTTACTCACTGTGTCTGGCACTGTGCAATGTCTGGCTCCTCCCCAAAGTCAAAATGGCCATGAGAGGTAAATGTTTTAAATAGATTCAGGACATTGAGGCATCTGTGACAGTGCAGTTGAAGACCTCATGAAAGAACACTTTTAGAATGCTTCAGAAAGTGGGAAGAATGATAAGTGAGTTTGAAGCCAGGAAGAGTATTTTGAGGGGGATTAATGGCAATGTGTCTTTACTGTAAACAGATTAAAAAAAAAATTTAAATGTTCACTGTATTTTTTGATCATACTGTGTGTGTAAGTTCTTTAGTCGGTGATCTTTGTGCCAGTAGAGTACTGGATTAGTCAGGAACATTCTTCATTAATTTGAGTCATATTTAAAAAGAAAGTTGATGAGCTAGATGTACGACATACCTTTGTACTGTGGGAAAGGCACTCCAGCGAGACCAGACTTGTAGGCTTGTACAAAGTGTTCCAAACAAGCTCTTTTACTGCTACTTGAAAGTGAGTATGTGAGTTTCTTTCTGTTTGTGTAGAAGAAATGTGTTGTTTCTGAACCTATGTAGCTGATACCAGAATTGTCTTTTGAATAATACTTACTTTTTTCACTTTACCCAGAAAGTGACCTACACCTTGGAGTAACCCTACACCTTCTTTTGGGGCAGGGAGGATTTGAGACAATCTACAGCTAGCTGGGCGTGGTGGTGCACGCCTGTAATCTCAGCACTTGAGGGGCTGAGGCAGGAGGATTGCTGTGAGTTCAAGGCCAGCCTGAACTACATGGCAAGACCCTGTCTCAAAAAAAAAAAAAAAAAAGTGTATCTATAAATATATATAATCTACAGCTTTTCTCCTCATGTCACTGGAGAATGAATATTTCCTAATGATTTGTATGGGTTCCTCACCCCCTTTAAAACAATTTAGGAGTTTACAAGTGTTTGAAGAAACGGGAATCTCTCATAGTGAATTTCTTCATCGTCAACATTCAGAGGAAGGTGGCGGTCCTCTTGGCGGCCCTCTGAAGTTCCCCAACCCTTGCATACTCTGGCTTCATGCTGACCAGACAGGTAAAAGCCCTTTGATGTCCTAGAGTCCCTCTGAGGTACAATTTAGAACAGTAAGTTACTTTGTATAAAATGCTTAGAACTATGGGTGGCTCATAATAAGCACTAAACTAGTCTTAGCTATTAGGCTTACTAGTGTCATTATTCATTGACTTGGGTGCAGTGCCGTTCTCCTGATATCTGTCTGGGTAGGGAGGAAGGGTAGTTGTAGTAGTAGGATAAGATACCAGTGTAGGATAGGTTGGGATGGGTGGGGTGGGAAAGAGACTGCTGTCCAGGGCAGGTCACAGGAGAAAGAGAAGGAAGGTTTCTAGTGGGAAGGTTTCTGACTTCAGGTGTGGCTGGGGTCTGGATTGCTGATTATTCTAGAAGCAGTAGAGAGGTGAGTATGATGATTAGTGCTATTTTTGTCCCTGCAGTCCAATAATGCCTGTGACAGTATAAGCTCATTCATCCAACATTCAGTAAGCATTCAGGGAAGTGCCGAGTAGTCTGTGTAGTTTCTGAGTTTTAGAGATGCCTGCTCTTAGGACATGCGGGTTAGTAGGGTGACAGACAAGGAGCTATGATAAATGCTGGGCTCAACATACATTTTAAAGTGCTGTGGGGCCTCTCTGGAGGGGGTCAGTAGCCACTTTGCAAAGGTAACCTATGAGCTAGGACTGGGTAGTTGAGATGATTTTATGGACAGCAGTGCAGTACAGTTCAGTATAGTTTTATAGTTTTGGATTTTTTTGTTTTTGTTTTTGTTTTTTTTGAGGCAGAGTCTCACTCTGTAGT
Organism: Hystrix cristata; assembly: GCA_004026905.1. Classification (NCBI taxonomy): domain Eukaryota; kingdom Metazoa; phylum Chordata; class Mammalia; order Rodentia; family Hystricidae; genus Hystrix; species Hystrix cristata. The sequence continues at coordinate 41,264 of PVJO010009130.1, forward strand.
TCAGGCTGCCTTGAACTCACTGTGTAGTGAGTTCAGGTTGACCTCGGACTTGCGACGATCCTCTTGTCTTAGCCTCCCAAATACTGGGATTACAGGTCTGTGTCACCACACCTGCCTAGCAGTGCAGTATAGTGATTAACAACACAGTCTCTGAAGCATACTGTCTCATTTCAAATTCTTATTCTAGTATTTTAGTTTACCTTTCTGTGCCCCAACTTTCCTGACAAATGGAGACAATAATGATAATAGTATGTATCACATATTGTCATTAAGGATTAGATGAAATAATACATACAAAGTTGTGGAGCCAAGGGCACAGTTCAGTGCTAGAACATTTGACTGGCATGAAAAGGTCCCTGATTAAATTAACAAATAAATCAAATGCCTGTACAGTACTCAGAATGTACCTGACTTTTGGTGAGTCCTCAATAAATGCATGTTTTAGGAAGAAAAAAACAGTGACTTATCCAGGTGTAATATCTATAACCCCAGCCCTTGGGTGGCTGAGGCAGGAGGATTGCCACAAGTTCTAGGCCAGTATGGGCTACACAGTGAGTTAAAAGCCAGCTTGAACTACAAAACAAGACCCTGATATCTAAATCTGATAAAAGCCATCTATGACAAACCAACAGCCAACATCACACAAAATGATCAGAAACTTGAAGTTTTCACACTAAAATCTAGAACAAGACAAGGCTGTCCACCATCACCACTATTATTCAATATAGTTCTAAAAACATTAGCCAGAGCAATCAGGCAAGAGAAAGAAATACAAGGAATAAAAATAGGAAAAGAAGAAGTTAAGCTATCATTATTTGCAGATGACATGATACTCTACATAGAAGACCCCAAGAATTCCACCAAAAAACTTCTAGATTTAATAAATAAATTCAGTTGCGTAGCAGGACACAAAGTCAACACCCAAAAGTCAATAGCATTCCTATATACCAACTGAAAACTACAGTACTCTAAAAAAGGAAACTGAAAGGGATTTCAGACAATGGAAAGATATCCTATGTTCATGGGTAGGAAGAACCAACATAGTGAAAGTGGCCATACTTCCTAAATTACTATACAGATTTAATGCAGTTCCAATCAAAATACCAATAACATGCTTCACAGAATTAGAAAAGGTTGTCATGAAATTTATCTGGAACCAGAAGAGACCAAGAATAGCAAAAACAATTCTGGGCAACAGGAGTAAGGCAGGGGGCATCACAGTTCCTGACTTGAAATTATACTATAAGGCTTCTGTGATAAAAACAGCATGGTATTGGCATGAAGACAGACCCGAGGACCAATGAAACAGGCTAGAAGATGCAGAAACTACTCCAAACACACTCAAATACCTCATCTTTGATAAAGGAGCCAAATACCTTCACTGGAAGAAAGAAAGCCTCTTTAATAAATGGTACTGGAAAAATTGGCTTACCACATGCCGAAAACTAAAACTAGATACATGTCTCTCACCATGTACTAATCTAAAATCAAAGTGGATCAAAGATCTAAACATTAAAACAGAAACACTAAATCTACTGGAGAATAGAATAGGGAGAACTGTCGAAGACATAGGGGTTGGAAAAATATTTATGAACAGAACCCAGACTGCACAGGAAACAATACAAAGAATCAGTGCTTGGGACCACATCCTATTAAAAGACTTTTGCACAGCAAAAGAAATTACTAATAGAGTGGGGTGAAAAAATCACAGACTGGGAAAAAATTTTTGCCAGCCATCCCTAAGGCAAAGGTTTAACATCTAGAATATATAAAGAACTCAAAGAAATCAAACTCCCCAAATTTAAAGACCCTATCCAAAAATGGGCATCTGAAATAAATAAACATTTCTCAGATGAAGAAATAAAAACAGCAAATAAATATATGAAAAAATGTTCAGCATCATTGGTCATTCGAGAGATGCAGATCAAAACAACACTAAGATACCATCTCACTCCAGAAAGAGCAGCTATTATCAAGAAATCAACCAATAACAAGTGCTGGCGGGACTGCGGGGGGGAAAAGGTACCCTCCTCCACTGTTAGTGGGAATGTAGACTGGTGGAACCACTATGGAAATCAATGTGGAGATTCCTCAGAAAACTGCAACTAGAGGTTCCATTTGACCCAGCTGTTCCTCTGCTTGGTATCTTCCCAGGAGAATTAAAATCATCATACCACAGTGATATATGCACAACCATGTTCATAGCAACACAATTTGTAATAGTTAAGTCTTGGAAACAACCTAAATGCCCAACAACTAATGAATGGCTAAAGAAGATGTGGTTTTTCTACACAATGGAGTACTACTCTGCCATAAGAAGGACAAACTAGAGACATTTGTAGGTAAATGGATGTACCTTGAGAATGTACTCTTAAGTGAAATAAATCAGACACTTATCTGTACACATCGAATTGTTTCTCTGATATGAGAAACCATAGGTATGAATAAGGACAAAGGGGTATAATAGATATTATGTAAAAAAAAGAAAAGATAGTATTCAAAAGAGAGGAGAACTAGATAGGTAGAAGGGAGAAAAGAAGGAAGGGAAAAAGAAAAGAAAGAAGAAGGAAAAAATGTAAAAATGTAAATAAACCTGTTGCAAATAGGAAAGGGTGGGGGAATGGAAGGGAGGGGAGGGAAAAGGGGGAAAACCAAGATATAGCATGTACAGGTACAAAATAAGAATGTTGATTATGATCATTATGTATACAATGTACCAATGCATGTTCTTGGTAAAAATAAAAAAAACAAAAAACAAGACCCTGTTTCAAAAAAGCAATATACCTAGGATGGTTTTGGATTAAATTCCTTATGCCTGTCTGGGGTACCCTCCAGGGGTCCTTACCTTTGTTACTCCTACAAAGTTAGAGTAACAAAAGTAATGATGAAAGTTAAGAAAGGAAAACTAGGGAGCCCTCAGCCACCGCCTAAAAAGCAATGAATATACATTCCATATGAAAATATTTAGCTTTCATAATAGCTATAATTTTACGTTTTCGCTTTATGTATTGCGAAGGATTGTACTTCATCCTGGCTGTCTTTATTTGGAGTTGCAGAGTCTGAAATTTGAATAAATATAGTAAAGGTTATGATATAATCTTTGAAATTGGAATCCTTCTTCTGTTTGAACAAATTCTGTTTGAGGTAGCCTGTTCGTTCATCATGTAAGTGTGTAGTAGGCACTTGCGATGTGTTGTTGCTGGTTCATGGGCTAATTTGATTCAAGTTCTAGATGAGCGCTTGGATAAGAGAGTGGATGACATGCTTGCTGCTGGGCTCTTGGAAGAACTAAGAGATTTTCACAGGCGCTATAATCAGAAGAACTCTTCAAAAAGTAGGTGAGGATTTGGCTATTACTCTGACTTGTTCTCCATCCCTTATCTGTGTTTGAAAGACCAGAAGACATACTATACTATTTATTGGCTTTAGATCTGCTTATCTATTAGCTTTGTCCTTGGCATCAGCAAGACTTGTTGGAAGGAGGTTTAGTAGACTTGGTACAGTTGCAAGTTTCTGGTCTTTCAGAAATTCCCCAGAGCTGGTGGGGAGAGAAGGGAAGGGGAGAGTTCAGAGTCACAGTTGCCTAGAATCCCACCTTCCTCATCTGTGCAATGGAATGACTCAGCTAGCTCGTCTCCACAGCCCTGCTGGCTTTCAGGGGCAGCGGCTTGGCTTGTCTACTGATGCCCTCCTGTTCCCAGCCAGGACTATGAACATGGCATCTTCCAGTCAATTGGCTTCAAGGAATTTCACGAGTACCTGATCACTGAGGGAAGATGCACACCAGAGACTAGAAACCAGCTTCTAAAGAAAGGTGCGAATTCCTCCGTCAGCTCTAGTCTTGGACATCACATCCTCGGGTGACAGAGTACCCTGCTGGGATGGTCTGAGCAAGAGCTGAGCTGACAGAGGCCCAGATGGCCTTCAGCTCCAAATTGAGGTTGTCATCCCTCAAATCTAACGTTGTGCTAATTTTCTCTGCTGCAGGGTTGAGGGGGCAGGCGGCTGTGTTTTGGTGTGAAAGAAGTGCTTACCTACATGTTTCTCTCCTTACCATATCTTTCAGGTATTGAAGCTCTAAAACAAGTAACTAAGAGATACTCCCGAAAGCAAAACCGATGGGTTAAAAACCGATTTTTGAGCAGTAAGTCCCCTGATTATCCGTATCCCTGGGCCCTTTATGACAGAATATAGGTGCCCTCTGCTCACTCAGGAAACGAACTTCAGTTTTTGGCCTAAGAGTTTAGTGTCTGTTCTAAGATTTTGAACTTAACCTGATGGAGGGTCTGGCATAACTGGTTGTTCAGGGGAACTTCTTGTGAGGTCTCAGGAAAAAAAAAATTTCCAGTGAGAGGTGTTCCTTATGCCTTGAATGTGTATTACTGACTGCAAATAGGTAAGAGCAAGATAGCAACATCTTAGGAGAATTGGTATCCAGGGCTGCATTTAACTTTAGTTTTACACTAAAAACAGAGTCCTGTGTGCTGACGTATGCCTGTAATCCCAGCACTCGAGCAGTCTGAGGCAGGAAGAGTACAAGTTCAAGCCCAGCCTGGGCAGTTTAGTGACTTAGCAAGGCCCTGTCTCAAAATAAATACAAATTTTAAAAGGTCTGGGAATGTAGCTCACTGTAAAGGTCCTGCATTCAATGCCCAGTACTGCAACAAACAAACAAATGAAAAAAGAACAACCAGAATTCCATAGGGAATTTTCCTAATTAGTTTTTGGGCCATATGGTGAGTATAAAAGAATAAAGCCTTCACCACTTCTCCCAGTGCTTCCTTGTAGTCAGGTACATGGTCCTTTAATTGCTTCAGTTAACTTTAGCTGAACAGAACCTTTAAGGGAAAAGGAAAGAAATTCTGACCCTGTACCGTGTGTATTTGGCATTGAATTTGGTGCTATATGTACATCATTGAGCCTTCAAGTGGTAGGGATTTTTCTTTTCTTTTTACAGATAAGAAAATGAAGGTCTGCTGAAGTTAAATAACTTGTCCCACCCCACTCCAGCTAGTAGGTGGTGGAGACTGAATGCAGGCCTGCTGTGGTATCTACATTCTTCTTATTGCTTTTAGCTTATACTTTTAGATAGATGGTGTTAGTATTGGGCCTCAGGTAAGAAATTATATACTTGAACTAAAAGGAATTTAAGCATAAGTGAAACTCCAATTTTGTCTCGTGGACACTTTTTAAACATGTCTCAGGATCATCCCATTTTAGGTCTTGCCTGCTGACTTCTGCTTTTAGTCATGGGCGAAGCCAGCTCAAGCCTCCACTCCTGCTCCTCAGTGCCTCTGAACATGCTCTCCTCGATCTGTATTGTTGGCCAGTGCTTCACTTTCTTTTGCTTGTCCTTCTTTCCCTGAATGTCCTGCTAGATTGAGGGGAAGTCTTACTGTCAGCTGAAGTTGAGGTTCAGTACTACAAATTACAATTGCAGCCTTCCTTCCCAAGTTGAACAATACGTCTGTAACAAAAGTCTTTTTTTTATAGCAGCTTGGAACTTCTTCCTGTGGTAAAGCCACAGTAACTCCCCCATTTCTGAGGCAGGAGGGGTTGATGGCACAGTGGGTACTGGCAAAGTCCTGGTGCTAGAGTGAAAAGCACAGCTGCCCTGTGAGTCAGGAGCCATGTGTGATTGGCCAGGGCTGGTCTGCTGGGACACAGCTCTGGCAGGGAGCCAGAGGGACTTCCCCACCCCAGCTTGGCCTTGGAGGCGAGCCAGAAATAGCAGCTGGGAGCCGAGAACTTGTTGAAAGGTACTTAGACAGGGCACAGAAGTCCAACAAAGGACTTGGAGGAGAAAGGAAAATGTAGAGTGGCCTGGAAACAGGTGCAGAGCTTAGCCAAGGCCAGGTGTGCTGTGGGTGCCGCCTGCACCCTCCCGGTCTCACCTTTCCGTGTGGTGGCAGGTGTAGCCCAGTCCAGTTTATGAAGAATCTTATTTGTGGTTGGCACAATCAAAAGACCAGCACCTGCCAGCCGTTGGCATCCTGATGCCTTTGATGTTTTTTGTCCATAGCCTGCTACTCTTTGCCTTTAGGCAACTGGCTTACCTAGCTGTGGAAGGCAGTTTACTGGGGTTGTAGACTGAGGAAACTACCAGCAGAGACTAAACTCTTGCAACATGGGTTGGCTCAGATGGGTTGAAAGGTCTGTAGCTTCATAAATATTGTCCAAGGGTGTTTCTTGAGTATTACTCTAGATGTGGCAGGGTTGTTTTGTTTTTGTTTTATTTTTGTTTCTTTGAGACCAGGGTCGGTCTGTCTGTCTGTCTGTCTCTCTCTCTCTCTCTCTCTGTCTCTCTGCAGGCTAGCCTTGGACTCACTGTATAACCGGGCTGGCCTCAGATTCTTGGTGATCCTCCTGCCTCAGCCTTCTGGGTGCTGGGATTACACGCATGTGCCACCACACCCAGCTAGATCTGGCTTTTAAAGAAAGGGATTCAGCTAAGTCAGTTGTAAGACTTCTTTCTAGTTCTCAGATCAGCAGCTCATTGGCTGATACTGCTCTTCCCAGCCCATGGTTATTGGTGTGCTGTCTGGGAGTTCCATGAATGCTTTGCAGCTGAAGGGATACATGCAAACCTGAAACTAGTGTCTGCTCCTTAGGACTCTAAAGACTCCTGAAAACTCCAAGAGAGCATCTGTGTCTCGTTTACCACAATAAGATGGCATAGCAGGCATTTAAAGCTCTTGGATTATGTTGTTCTATGATGATGTGCTGTCTTTATATTTTGGCCTGCATAAAGGTCACCAGAGCTGTTAGCCCTTCTGGGTTTTCTGACCTCAAGGATTGTGCACCTTAGTCCCTGGCTGTATGGCCAGCCTTATTGGCTGCAGACATAACCTTCTAGGTCTTTCTTGGGTTGTTGTTCATGTTTATGGTAGAATGAATAGCATGGTCCAGATGTTTATTCCTTTGGCCATGTGTGCTGCCCTGGAGGGTTTTATTGTCCTGTGAGCAGAACTGATTGGGTCTTGGGGGCTGACTCTTGCACCTTTTTCTCGTTATCATTAGGACCTGGTCCCAGCGCTCCCCCAGTATATGGCTTAGAAGTATCTGATGTCTCAAGGTGGAAAGAGTGTGTTCTCGAGCCTGCCCTTGATATCGTGCACAGTTTCATCCAGGTGATTATTAACCATGGTACAGTTTGCTGTGTGGTTTTTTTAGAGCCCTTTCCTTCACTGATGCTTTTGTCACTATGTTGGGGAGCTGGGGTTCTTTGCCACGGAATAAAGCAGAAGGGCTGGCTACTTTTTTTTTATCTCCAGAGACTTTCACATTTAGAAAGATTGTTGCTAAAATCTGTTCACAGCCCACCTGCTTCCTGGGATGTAAAAGAAGAATGTTAGGAAATCCCACCTCCTCTTAATACCAAAGAATTATACTCAGTCTCTCTAAATAGAATACTCTTATGCCCCACCTTGTTCTTTTAGGGCCGCAAGCCTGCAGCAGCTCCTGTAAAGATGCCGTACAATGAAACTGAGAACAAGCGAAGTTACCATATATGTGACAGCTGTGATCGAATCATCATTGGGGATCGCGAGTGGGCAGGTAGAGTGTGGGGAAGGGCGTGGGAAAGTCTGTGAGAGTGGGGTCATCCTGCCTTGGTGAAATTTGAGGTCTTTGGTAGGGTGTACACTGGCATCTGCTTATCTGTGGAGGGACAGCCCTGTTTGTGAGCCTGTGATTGCATCCCTGGAGGTTCTCCTGAACTGCAGAATCGTCGCTGATTCTGAAATACACAGGAAGACTGGATGCCTTCCAGCTCCAGCTGGAGTGGATATTCTATAGCCAGAGGTCTGTAGTTAACTTTCTGGAGCTCTTTTGACTTCATAATCCTGCTGGAGGAGGTTTTTGGGCTGTCATGTTTAGAAGTTAGTGGGGATGAGATAGGATTGTAAAGGAGTCAAGGCAGCTCATCCAAGATGGAAGCAGAAGCAGAGCTGGGAAGGCGCAGGAAGTGCATCCAGTCTTCCAGAGCACTTTCTTCAGAAGCAGTGTCAAGTCAGTATTTCTCAAGGTAATGTGCTGAAATGGTGGTGGTGGCTCAAACAGTGGAGCTCATGGTTTACCCAGGGACTAGAATCCTTCTGCTCAGAGTCTTCCTTTGCTTGGGTTCTCAGAGAAGTCCATTTTCTCCCCATATCAACCAATAGAATGATTAGGTCTATTAACTGGTAACTCCAGCAAAATGAACTCTATTGTCAGAATCTGGGGACGGCTGTGATTGCCCAAGCAGCAGAAGAAGCCTCGATTGTCATTGGTTTATAATGATGAAAGGGGAAGAGAAAGAGTGTCTGGTTGTTTTATAAAGGAAACTTAGTGGTTTGATTTGTTGAATGTCTTCAGAGACCGCCCCAGAGAAACAGCATTTGTGCGCCTTTGTGAGCTTAGCTGTGTGAGCCTTCTATGGTGCCATCTGTCAGGTCCTTGCTCCCATCTCCTGCTGCCATGGAGAGCCAGGCCAGAGCCCAGCTTTCGCCTTAGGCTCTAGCTGGAAAACAAAGCTGACTTTTCTCACCAGTAAACCATCCTTTGACTTTACCCTCTTCCTTACTTATACTTGCTTCTAAACCCTTAAGAATAATGTTTTTCTTATGTATCAAAGAGTTTAATCTAGTTGTTCCTCTCTTTTGGTGTTCCCACGTGAGATCCTCTTGAAAAAGAGCAGGATAGTAAACATGAGCCTGCGTGAGTGAGTCAGAAGATGAGATCTGTTTTAGGATGAGAGGTCAGTATTGATAGAGAGCGATAGTGGCCACTCAGCTTCCCTGATGGGCCCCAGGAAGAGGTGGTGGAGACCACGCCCCCTGCTGTCTGTGGATCACTGTGTGCAGGCAGAACGGCAGCCTTGTGGGTCAGCCCTTCAGATGGCTGATCTGATGAAGGCTGGGGACGTCGGACCAGGAGGGGCAGCTCTGGGCCTCACAGTTAGAGACACAGGCGAGGGTTTGAATTTGTAACATTTTAGCCTTGAGTAGAAATAGTTCTGTAACAGGAAGCCTAATATCATAGAGGCCAGATTCTAGAAAGCGGGGTCTCTTTTTGGCACTATAGGTCTAAGAAGAAGAGTTTACCTGCTGTGTGACCTTGGACAAAATGTAAGACCTCTGAATTCAGTTTCCCTCTGTATAAAATGAGCAGAGTGGACTGTCCTGCAAGATTGTTGTGAGAATTAATGGTGTCGTATACTTAGCAGGGCACACTTGATGCACAGTAGCTCTCCATATAACTTATACTTTCCTTAAAACTGCTAAGCATCTGTACCAAGACTTATGTTGATTCTGTTATTTATTGTTGAAGAAGATTGTGTAAATTTAATTGCTTTTAGGATTAGTTCTGAAAAATCCAAATGAGGTGGGGTTTTTTGGGGAGGGCAGAGTCTCACTATTGTAGTTCAGGCTGGCCTTGAGCTCACTATGTAGCCCAGGCTGGCCTCAAACTCGAGGCGATCCTCCTGCCTCAGCCTCCCAAGTGCTGGGATTACAGCTGTGCGTCACCACGCCCAGCCAAATGAGCTTTTTTTGTCTTCTCAGCACATATAAAATCCAAATCCCACTTGCACAAACTGAAGAAAAGAAAACTGGACTCAGATGCTGTTAGTATCATGAAAAGCCAGACCACTTCCTCAGACTGTGATGCCGAACCTGGAGAGAAGGAATCCCTAGCACAGAATGATCAAGAGCTGAAGTCCAGCGTTTGAGAGCCGTTTCCAGGGCCCTGTGCGGAGGCTCAGGGGTCAGCAGAGCAGGCGGTATGTTTGTCTCCCATGTCCAGGCGGAGGAGAGCTGTGCAGAAAGCCCCACCATTTTCCTTTCTTCGCCACTGAGGTCCTAAAAGTCTCGTGTTCTTTGTAATGGAAACAGCAGGTCTTTCAGCTCCTGCCCTTGTTGTGTCTGATCATGGCGTAGTTTAGGGTGAGTATTTTTTTCTTTGAACTTTAAAGTTACTATTTTTGAAAGAGACACAGATTGTACACTTTTATACTTGAGAATCTTTTAGTGGTGAATAGTAGGGTTCACTACCTCTCATAAAAGAAGGTTTTGTCCCTGACGCTGACTAAAAATACCTAATTTCCAGATGCTTTTGTAGATGACTGAAGTATTATGAGCCACAGATCAGGAGTTCTATATTTGAGGGGATGGCAGAAAGGACCAGCCCCAGTGGGATGCCTAAGTAAACCAGACCCGCTCGCAGAATCCCCCAGAGGAGGAGAGCAGGTCAAGGTGGTTGTGATCCCGGACTTGAGGCCCGAAGACTGCAGTCTGCTGGTCTCCTCCTGTGTGGTGATGATTGCTGTCGCTGCTGACTTTGTATTAAGGGAGAAATATATATTTTTATTGAAAGTTAAAATTAAAAAAACTTTGTAAGATCCTCCTCAATTCTTAAAAAAAAGATGTCTGTGTCTAATTTATACACAGTTCACTATCAACCTGATAGTTTTGTCTCAAATGTGCCATTTTTTGTAGACTATGCTCTGTTGGTTTATGTAGCAGATGTATGTTGTGCACTTATTAAATCCCTGGGAGATATCCAAAGAGGGTCTTTTATTGGTGGTTTGTTATTTCCAGTTGAAGCCCTCTTTCTGGAGTGACCTGAGCTATCTGCAATATTAAATAAATATTTATTTGTATGTAATATAAAAGTAAGCATTCTTAGATGTACAGTTCAGCAGCATTATACATTCATAGTATTGTGCAATCACTATTTCCAAAACTTTTCCATCGTTCTAAATGTACCTGTTGAGTAATAACTCCCCACCCAGACATATCTGTGCACATGTTATAGGAGAGGCCTAGGACTAGGCTAGAGGGTATACAGAGATGACATGTGAGTCTTGCTTTCAGGAAGTGTATAAATCTTCTTTGTATACATAAAACAACCAGTCTAGCTAAGAGACCAGCAGAGCCAGAAAAGCAGAATTTCGCTTGAGAGAGGGGAAGGAATCAAAGCAGAATGAGTATTTCTGCTAGACCTTAAAAAGCAATGTTTGCTAAGTAGATTGTTACTTGTTCTTAGGCAACCACATAGATTGCCTTTTGTTTTGTTTTGAGACAGGGTCTTGCTAAGTTGCTCAGGCTGGCCTCGAACTTCAGAATCTTCCTGCCTCAGTCTCTTCAGAGTGCTGAGATCACAGGTGTGCACCACCACTCTCAGCCTGATTAACCTTTTTGCAACGCTGAATTTTAGAGTCTGACCGCTTTTCACTCTCAAGAGTAAGCTTATTCTTCAGTCAAAGAAGAAACCACCCTTGTATCTACTCCATCTTATTCTTTCTGTGATCCGGTTTTCCCAGTCAGCTTTTTAACTACTTCAGGAGCTGGCAGGGTAGGAGGCCATATCTTCTCAAGGGTGTGGAGATGAGTACTGACTGTGAGCCAGGCAGCACCAACTACTTCCAAGGCATTATCTGCTGGCAGAGCCAGGGTAGGGGGCGCTGGGCAGGGCTGTTCCCGTGTTGTAAACCAGTGGGAGACCAAGGCCCAGCAAAAAGTGCATTGAGCCAGCAGCAGAGTGGGGTAGAAGTGAAGCTGATACACTGCTAAGTGGTGTTTTATTTATTTGTTTTTGGCTGCTGGGGATCAGACTCAGGGCCTTGTGCTTGCTAGGCAGGTGCCCTACCACTAAGCTAAATCCCCAACCCCTTTGAGCACTGTTTTAAACTGGCTGTTTTTAGGCAGGAAACTTAGTCTCTGAAATGTTCTTCACTCAAATTGCTAAATATGTTTTAAAGCTTAAAAAAGTCTCTGTAGACAAACAGGAAAGACAAGTTTTAATAATCCTACCTCAGAAAGCCCTTAATCCTTCCATCTAAAATATCTGGAGCAGTGACTTCTCGCTGGGTCGTTACTATGTCTGTGGCATTTTCGATGCACCAGCTAAGTTTGCGGCGCTGCAGCTGAGCCTGGCGTCCCTGCTCTCAGACAATGGCAGCTCAGTGAGATGGAATTCCCTCACCAGCCACGAAGAGCCTGACTAGACAGAACACTGGAAATCTGCTGAGCACCAGGGCTGAGCATTGCCCTGCCTGGGCTTTCCTTCTGCCGACAGCTCTCTGAGTGGCTCTGCTGAGGGTAGGGAAGGAAAATAGTTTTTTGCCTTGCATTGTCATCAGTGTGGAGATGAAAGAACCCTTAGACCATTCTTCTACCATTGAGGAAATGGAGGCCCAGATCATGGATGTGTCGTAGTCACAGACAAGTTGTGGCAAAGCCAGGACAGACCTCAGGCCACCTCTTCACATGACTACAAAATCTCATACTAAATCTCATCTGATAGTTGGGAAGGACCATCAAGAGCACCTCTGGGCTGTCTGCTCAGTCTGGAGTGGGGATGCAGTGTGGGTTTGCACCATCCGGCCTCAGCTGCTCCCTGGAGGAGCAGAGCCCTTCAGCCCAGGCACCCAGTGTCTAGGCTGTCACCTGCAGTGCTGTCTAAATGGCTTGTAATTAATTCCAACACTCAGCGAGCTAGTAAGTTCATCTACCTCTGTCAGTAGAAATCTTGATTAGGCTTTTGGTATTTCTCATAGTTCAGGCAGCATTAAGAAATTAAGTACTTTGTGAAGAGAGAGTTGGATTTTTTTTTTTTTTTTTTTTGTGCTGGCAATCGAACTCAGGGCCTTGTGGTTGCAACGCAAGCACTCTAATCATTGAGCTAAATCCCCAGGCCTAGAGTTGGATTTTTAATCTTTAAGATATTTTGCCTTTTTTTTAGGTTCAAGCAAGAGTTCATCTATAGTCTAGGTATATAGTTTGATCTTTTCTAGCTCTCAGTAATTATGTATATTCTTAGCCTCAGTTCCACATTCAACAATGAGGATTTTTGTACTTAAAACAACTCAGCACACACACATACATACACGAAACCATCAGAGGGTGGTATAGCTCAGTGGTAGAGCACATGCTCAGCATTCACAAGGTCCTGGGTTCAGTCCTCAGCAAAGGGAAAAACAAAACCATACAGCACATTAAAAGCCAGCAACAACAATAACACACACATACACACATGTATGAAACAAGCTTTTATGAATACAGTGACTGTGTTCCCAGCAACAAGAAACAGTCAAGCATAAAAACTACGTAAGACTCTACATAAGTGATCTGCTTCAATCATTAAATACCCTTGACCAGACACCTGTAACCTCAGCTCTCTAGGAGGCCGAGGCAGGTGGATCGCAAGTCAAGCCCAGCGTGGTTAATTCAGCGACTTAGAGGCAACCTGAATGAAAATAAAAAATTTTTTAAAAAGTGACACAGTAGCCTTCAGCTAGTAGCTACAGGCAGGAATTTCATTATTTAATAAAAACCTACTTGAGAGGTTAGGGCTGTTTTCTAAAATGTTGGCTAACTGATTATTTGTAAAGCTATTCTGAATATGTACAAAGGAAGGTGCATGGTTGTACTAGGGTAAAAGGCTAAGCTCTAACAAAGAGACTCAACAATAGGTGGCTTTAAAAAAAACAAACCAGTCAATTCTTTCTCATCTAGCAGCTCTGAGGGGAGTTAGCCTTTCTACAGAGCGCAGGCAGGTCAGTGGGGCAGCTCTGCTCCAGATGGTCATCCAAGGACACGGGTCCCTTGTATCATGTTGCTTCCCTGCCCTCCAGAGCATTGTCCTCAGCTGCATGTTCAGAGCTGGGTCATTGCTGGTCCCAGGCAGTGGGAAGGGAGAGGGCTCGGGGAGGAGGCCCAAGGCACACCCACAGCCCGAGGCCTGGGCCCTGCAGCGGCATGCCCGAGAGGGAGAGGAACGGAGGCCAGCGTGTGCCAAGAAAGAAGGAGAGAACAGATTTTGGTGGACAACTTACAGTCTTCATTAAATTGGTATCATGGAAAGAACACTGAATTCCAACCTCATTTAACTAATTAGCTGTTAGTTTGCTACAGGCAAATTTCTCTATTTTCCCATCTGTGAAATTAGTGGATCACATGAGCTGACCTCTGAAATATTTCAAAAATTGAAACTGGACAAAATCTTTATTGGTGGGGCTTTAAGATAAGAACAGTGCTACCTCGGTTCATGAACTTGGTTCTTTGCACAATTCTGGTCACAAACTGAGTTGGACGGAACCAAATCAAATTCAATGGTTAGGTTCAATGTTGGCCTTATGGGGGAAATTTGATTTGGTTCTTAGCCGGTTTGGTTTGCAACCAGCATCATGGAGAGAATTGAGTTCATGAACCAAGGTACCAGTGAATTTTAAAAAAGGCATTCCAGGGAATGTGAGACTGTGTGAGCCACAGGGTTAGCGGCTAATTCACGGAAGAAGGTAGAGTGCAAAGATGGAAAGTGTTTGGGTGGCCTTGAGGAATAACTGAGGCAGTGACTAACTTCCTACCTCCGGACCACTTTTTACAGAGGAAAACACACTATGTAATTGCAGCCAAATACTTTCCTATCTAACATACCATCTTTGTAACCTTTGGAAAATTGTTTAAGCAGCGTCAGTTTCCTCATGTATATAAAAGGGAGTATGCCCATTCCAGGGGACAGTGTAAGAATTGAGGTCCTTTTGTAAATTGTATATTGATTTGGAACTGTGGTGCCCAGAGAACAGTAGGCACAGATTGGATATATCCGCTTCATTGGAGAAAATTTGTTAATACTGTTGAAGTGCTGGTTCATGGTGTGGTGTCAGTTCTTGGAAGTTACACATCAAAACAAACTCAGATTAAAAAAAACCAAAAAACAAAAAACCTCAGATTTAAGATCAACTAGTTTACCATGGGCCTGAAATAGTGCTTCAGCCTTTACTTGCCACCCACCCAGGTTTCAGCTCTTAGGTTTGGTTGTGTCATTGGTTGGTTCAAATGTGTATGATTTTGTCCATTAGCTTACTTGTTTGAATTGTTTCCTTCACCTGAAATGCCCTTTCTTCACCTAATGAACTCCTGCACATCCTTCAAGGCCCAAATCTGACATCCTTTGCTTAGAGAAAACTTGTTAGGCTTCTCTAAGGAGGCTTAGTTTTTCCTCCTGTGTGAGCCCTAGCAGTTTATACATTGCAGTAGTATTACTGTTGGTGAGTACTTACATAGCACTTTATGGCAGGCACTGTTTTAACTATTTTTACATGTATTAACTCATTAAATCTTCCTAACAGCCTATGAGGTAGTGTTGTCATTGTTATCAGCTTTTTTGGGGGCGGCACCGGGGATTGAACTTGGGGCCTTGCGCTTGCTAGGCAAGTGCTGTACCATTGAAGTAAATACCCAGCCCCTGGCTCTGTTTTTTTTGTTTTTGTTTTTGTTTTTGTTTTGCTTTGTTTTACCAAGAACATGTATCGACACATTGTATACATACTGATCATATTCAACATGGTTATTTTGTACCTGTACATCGTATATCTTGGTTTTACCCCCTTCCCCTCCCTTTTCCCCCACCCTTCCCAATTTGCAATGGGTTTATTTACATTTACATTTTTTTCCCTTTCTTCTTTCTTTTCTTTTCCCCTTTCTTCTTTTCCCCCTTCTCCCTATCTAGTTCTCCTCTCTTTTGAATATATCTTTTATTTTTTTTACATAATATCTATTATGTCCTTATTTACACTTTGTCCTTATTTACACTTATAGTTTCTCATAGTTTACACTTTGTCCTTATTTACACTTATAGTTTCTCATTATCTCTTTGTCCTTATTTACACTTATAGTTTCTCATAGTTTACACTTTGTCCTTATTTACACTTATAGTTTCTCATAATCTCTTTGTCCTTATTTACACTTATAGTTTCTCATAATCTCTTTGTCCTTATTTACACTTATAGTTTCTCATAGTTTACACTTTGTCCTTATTTACACTTATAATTTCTCATAATCTCTTTGTCCTTATTTACACTTATAGTTTCTCATAGTTTACACTTTGTCCTTATTTACACTTATAGTTTCTCATTATCTCTTTGTCCTTATTTACACTTATAGTTTCTCATATCAGAGAAACAATTCTATGTGTACTCATGAATGTCTGATTTATTTCACTTAAGAATATGTTCTGAAGGTACATCCATTTACCTACAAATGTCTCTAGTTTGTCCCTTTTTATGGCAGAGTAGTACTCCATTGTATAGAAAAACCACATCTTCTTTAGCCATTCATCAGTTGTTGGGCATTTAGGTTGTTTCCAAGACTTAGCTATTGTAAGTTGTGCTGCTGTGAACATGGTTGTGCATCTATCACTATGGTATGATGATTTGAATTCTTCTGGGAAGATACCAAGCAGAGGAATAGCTGGGTCAAATGGAATCTCTAGTTGTAGTTTTCTGAGGAATCTTTACACTGATTTGCACAATGGTTGGGCCAGTCTACATTCCCACCAACAGTGGAGGAGGGTACCTTTTTCCCTGCAGCCCCGCCAGCATTTGTTATCGGTTGATTTCTTGATAATAGCTGTTCTTTCTGGAGTGAGATGGAATCTTAGTGTTGTTTTGATTTGCATCTCTCAAAAGTGTTGAGCACTTTTTCATATATTTATTTGCTATTTTTATTTCTTTGTCTGAGAAATGTTTGTTCATTTCAGATGCCCATTTTTGGATAGGGTCTTTAAACTTGGGGATTTTGATTTCTTTGAGTTCTTTATATATTCTAGATGTTAAACCTTTGCCTGAGGGACGGCAGGCAAAAATTTTTTCCCAGTCTGTGGGTTTTCGCCCCACTCTATTGGTGATCTCTTTTGCTGTGCAAAAGCCTTTTAATAGGATGTGGTCCCAAGCACTGATTCTTTGTATTGTTTCCTGTGCAGTCTGGGTTCTGTTCATAAATTTTTTTCCTACCCCTATGTCTTCGAGAGTTCTCCCTATTCTATTCTCCAGTAGATTTAGTGTTTCTGTTTTAATGTTTAGATCTTTGATCCACTTTGATTTTAGATTAGTAAATGGTGAGAGACATGTATCTAGTTTCAGTTTTCAGCATGTGGCAAGCCAGTTTTTCTAGCACCATTTATTAAAGAGGCTAGCTTCTTTCCAGGGAGAGTATTTGGCTCCTTTGTCAAAGATGAGGTATTTGAATGTGTTTGGAGTTGTTTCTGGATCTTCTAACCTGTTCCATTGGTCCTCGGGTCTGTCTTTGTGCTCTGGCTCTGTATTACAGTTGAGAAAACTGAGTAGAGCAGTTAGGTAAGGACAGGCTAGGCTTTGAAACTAGGTAGGTGGCTCCAGAGTCTCTCCTACTTTCTTGTTTTGCTACAACAGAGATTACTGTATCTCTTGCTCCCTTGGATAGTAAATTCTGCCAGGATGTGAGTCCTATTTTAAGGCCACATAGTGGGCCCCTAATAGACACTGCGGCTAGGTCCTGCGCAACACGCATCCCTAAGTGTCCCTGCTCTCCACTTGGTGCTTGCTGTGCATCAGGCATTGGATGTTAAACCTGTGCCCACCTTATATTTCCTTAAAACAAATAGACTAGGAAATGTGTTACAACCATTTGATGGAGGAGCAAATATATTCAGAGAGCTTGACAGTGGCTGGTATGGAGTAGACATGCAGATAATCCCTGGGTACTAGAAAAAAAGCATTTGAGGGCAGGAATTTTGTCCGCTGTTCAGATTTATCATACTGCGAGGGCCTGCTGCTCTGAAAGGTGCTCAATAAGCATTTGTGTGTATGTGTGTGTGTGTGTTTGCTTTTGTTTTTCACTGAGTCTGTCTTTACATTTTTCAGCCCTTATCAAGTTACAGTTGACAAAATTGTATATATTTGAGGGAAATAACAATGATTTGATATATGTATATTTTATGAAATGATTACAATCAAGTTAGTTACCACATCCGGTAACATCTGTTGAACTAGGATTTGAAGCCAGTTTGGGCCACCTCCAAACCCATGCTATAACTACTATGCACTGCTTCTCCAAGGGCCTTCCTGGAAAGATTTTTAAATGTGGATACTATTTACATCCCGACTACTTCTAAGAAGGGATCGAAGGAAGAAAAAGCAAAAAAGATTCTTCAAGAACTGCTCTACTAAGATATTTATGTTAGAGACTCACGGTGACAGATGAAACAAGCCCAACTCAAACTCAACTAAGAAGGTGAATTTATAATCAGGTCCCTGAAGTGTCTCATCAGAGTCAAACCAAGGGAGCACCTGGTGCCCAGAGCCAAGTTGTACCGCCTGTGCCGAGGCGGTGGGGACCTCTCCCTTCTCTCACTGCAGACAGGATTTTCCTACGCGGCGGAGGAGGAGGCAGCCCTGCCAGCGGCACCTAGCTTCACCTCCTGCAGCACTGACAGAGGCGGAGCCGATGCTTTCTCTGGTTCTAAGTTCAAGAGTTCAGGATGCTTCACACCTGTTAGAGTGGCTACTATTAGAAAAACACACAGCAGGTGTTGGTAAGGATGTGCAGAAGTGGAACCCTGTGCGTGGTTGGTGAGAATGGGAA
Source organism: Hystrix cristata (assembly GCA_004026905.1). Classification (NCBI taxonomy): domain Eukaryota; kingdom Metazoa; phylum Chordata; class Mammalia; order Rodentia; family Hystricidae; genus Hystrix; species Hystrix cristata. The sequence continues at coordinate 59,647 of PVJO010009130.1, forward strand.
ATGGGGCCGCCGCTGTGGAAAGCGCAGTGGCAGTTCCTCAAACAGTTCAAAACGGAATCACTATATGATCTAGCGGTCCCACTTCTGGGTATGTATCTCAAAGAACTGAAAGTAGGACCTCAGCAATGGATTTATACACCTATTTTTGTAGCAGCAGCATTCACAATAGCCAAGGAGCAGAAGCAACCTCAGTGACCCTCAAGGGATGAATGGATAAATAAAATGTGGTGTGTTCTGTGACAGAATATTCAGCCTTAGGAAGGAAGGAGATTCTGACAGCTGTCATGATGTGGATGAACTTGGGGGTCATTCTGCTACATGAAATGAGCCAGTCACAGAAAGACATGTATGTTATAGTTCCACTTATGTAAGATATCTGAAGATCTGTTTCATAGAAACAGAAAGTAATATGGTCGTTGGGGTGTGGGAGAGGGCAAATGGGAATTGTTTAATCAGTGTTGGTTCAGCAAGATGAAGTTCTGGAGATTGCACAACAGTATGACTGTGCGTAACTGTACATTTAAAAATGGTTAAGATGGTACATTTTATGTTTGTATTTTCCACAATTTTATAGCACCAGGAAAGGAATCCATGAGCCCACGTTGGGTCTAGTGTTTACCCTGAGGCCTGTCAACCAGGCTGGTGTGGATTCCAGAAAGGATAGGGCAGTTCCCATGGAAACCAGATGGCTAGAGTGGAGGTGGAGTGGTCCCAGAAGGAGGGTGAGTGGGCTGGTGGGAGGGAGGGCAGCTGGACAGACGAGTGGTGGGTGTCCACTGTGGGGTTTCTGCCTGCTAGGCAGCAACTCACTTTTCTAGCAGCAGGGCTGAACTAGGCTAATTGCAGATTCTGTCTAGGTAGCTCTTCCCATCGTCTTCATTATCCAGGTACCTGTTATGGTCATTCCTTATAGATGTGCAGCTCAGTGAAGTTTTGGGTTTGTTGTTGTTGGTTTGTTTGGGTGTTTTTTTTTGTTTTGTTTTTGTTTTTTGAGACAGGGTCTATGTAGTTCAGGCTGGTCTAGAATTAACTATGTAGCCCAGGCAGGCCTCCTTGTGCGATTCTCCTGCCTCAGTCTCTCAAGTGCTGGGATTACATGAGTGCACCACCATGCCCAGCTTTTTTTTTTTTTTTTTTTTAAATATGTTTGAGATTTAATTTACGTTCAGTTTGGGAAATTGGTATGTATATATGTATCATATGATCACTTCTACTCCTCCATTCCCTCTCCCCCTTCAGCAAGGTTTTTACAAAGCTGTGTATGTCTTGCCAAAAACCTTTGAAGTAGTCTGTACAGATGAAGAAACAGACTCAATAGTTTTGAAGTGATTAATGCAGGGTTGGTGTTATTTCAGTTGTAAGAGACTGAAAGCCAGTTTGAACTAATTTAGGTATAAAGGAGGATTTATTGGCTCATGGGATCCAAGGAGGAGTCAAACATCTGAGTCTCCCTCACCCCCGAAGGGCAGACAGGGGTGCAGCTGGGCCTCAGAACAACTGCCGCCACGGAGTCAAACACTGCTGGCGCTGTCTCTGCCGTGTTCCTCCTCTCTGTGCGCTGACTTCGTGTCTCTCTCCATGCAAACCTACTTTCCTCATTGCTCACTGGAAGCTTCCACACTTTGCATTTGTGCTTTTTCCCCACTATGAAGAAGTGGCCCTGAGTACCAGGTTAAACAATCCCATGGAAAGACCGAGCAGAGCTCAATTCTGTTGTCCCTCTTGGCTTTAGCAGGAGAGCCTACCATCTGAGGTCCCTGGAGAAGGGTGTTACTAGGGCTGGGAGAGACAGTTTTCTGAAAGTGGGCAGGGGTTGGGATGGGTGCCACGTAGACCAAACATCAGGTGTCCACAGCAGTGACTCAGAGGAACTAAGTGGAAGATGAAGAGGGAAGCCCAGGTCTTCTGACTGCAGCCTTCAGCGGCACCCTTGAGGAAGGAAGGCCCCATCTCTGCAGGACCCCGGGACCACGCATGTGTAGGTGTGAGACTCGGGTCAGACTTTGTTACCAGAAGTGGGCTGATGAATCATCTGCAAGCAAAACTCAAAGGACCATCACTCAGGCCCATGGTTCTGTCTGCGCCAGCTTCCTGGTTAATTCCTTGGGGGTTGAGGGATATAGACTTCTATAGAACATATTTTTTATTTTGGGACAGGCTCTTGCTAAACTGCCCAGGCTGGATGCATACTTGTAATCCTTTTGCCTCACGCTCCCAATAGTTGGAATTGCAAGTGTGTGCCACCATGCCTAGCATTAGACTTCTATATAAATGTTTTTTGGGGATTCAAAAATGCCTGTGTCCTATATATCTGCACAGTGAGGTGGAGTTACATGGGAGCAGGTGAGTTCCTGATGGCCGATAGAAATGCCAGTCCACACTGTCCAAAGTTTTTGTAATAAGAATCTTGGCTGGGAGTTTAGCTTAGTGGTTAGAGTGCTTGCCTAGCAAGTGCAAGGCCCTGAGTTTGATTCCTGGCATCCAAAACAAACAAACAAAATATATATGTATAATAAGAATCTTCTTTTTTTTTCTTCCCCTCCCTTCCTCCTTTTTCTTCCTTCCCCACTTTCTTTTCTTCTTTCCTGTCCCATCTTCTTTCCCTTCCTCTTTTATGTATTCATTTATTTCTTGAGACGGGGTCTCACTATGTAGTTCCATCTGGCTTTGACCTTACTGTGTAGCCCAGGCTGGCCTCAAACTCTCAGCAATCCTCCCGCCTCACCCTCCTGAGTGCTGGGATTACAGGAGTACACCACCATGCCTGCTCTTCCTCTCTTAATTGCTGGTCTCACTGTGTTGCCCAGGCTGTCCTTGAACTGTTGGATTCAGGGGATCCTCCTGTCTCACCCTCCCAAGTAGCTGAGACTACCCAGCACACCATTGAACTCAGCTTGCAGTGAGAATCTTCAAGTGCATTTCAGAAACTAGCTTTTTAGTGTGGTGGTGCACGTCTGTAATCCCAGCACTCGAGAGACTAAGGCAGGAGGATTGCCGTGAGTTCGAGGTCAGCCTCAACTACAAAGCAGGACCCTGCCTCAAAACAAACAAAAACACCCAAGGCCAAAAAACTAGCTTCTTACTAGTGATATTTTTGGCTTTTAGTGTTTTAAATGTCAGCATGTAAAGGGTGCAGAGAGTTTAGTGATCATCTGGTTCTTTTGTTTTCAAGCTTGTTATTGTTACAGGAACCCTTTTTTTCTTCTTCCCTAAAACACTGTACATGAATTCCAAAATATAAAACATTAAAATAGAGCAGCTTGGGGTCTTCAGGTCACATAGTCCTCAAGTCCCTCTGATTCGGTCTCCCCGGCAGGACACACTTGGAGAATCACTGAACTAGATCTCTAGCAGCAGATGGAGCAGCAGTTCTAGTGAGGTTAAGCAAGTCACCCACAGCAGCAGAGTTGCAGAGCTCTGACCAGAACCTGGTCTTCTGGCTTGGGAGGCGTGTTCTTTGTACTGTATTGTACGGCTTTTAGCTGTTTTGAATGGTCCTCCAACAAAGTAACTTTCTTTAGTTACCTAGTAGTAAGGTGAAGGCAAGTAGAGGACCATGGGAGCCTAATCCAATGAACAGGTAAGAACTTTGAAATTAAGAACATCTGGGGGCTGGGGATTTAGCTCAAGTGATAGAGTGCTTGCCTAGCATGGGCAAGGCCCTGAATACAAGCCCCAACCGCCCCCCCCAAACAAACATCTGTTTCTGTCTGTGAATGTTGCTGAGCAGACTTAGTGAGTGCTTGCTCTTCAGCATTCTCACTGCTGAAGATCAGAGAAGATGAGCCTGTCTTCAAAGAGCTCAAGTCTCCCATGCTGTTTCAGTGAAGGTGATAAATATATGACAAAGGTGTTGAGGGAAAACACTTGATTTCACCGGACCCCTCCAGAGAATTCTGGGAAGTTTCCCGGAAGATAAATGTCATCTGAGAAAATGTCAGACAGGCTGAGTGGGGGCAGAGCTTAGGAGAAAAGGTTGGACAGGTCTGCAGGGGCTGTTCACAGAGTGCCTGTGGAGTATTCACCCTAAAATAAGCACATGGGATGTGTTCCTGGCGAGGTCACTTGGAGAACGGATTGGCCCAGGAGGACAGGCCAGCTGGTCAGCCGGCAGCATGGGCAGGTGCTGGTGAGAGGAAGGGCTGCCAAGTGAAGCTCAAGCCTAACTTGAGCAGTTGACTGGATGGGGCTGCGCCCTGTGGCCACGGTGCGAACCCTGGAGGAAGAACAGGTTTGGGCTGAGGCTGAGTTCAGTTCTCAACTTTTTGAGGTGTTCTGATGGAAAGAACAGTAAGGAACTAGGTAAGCAGGTTGAGCCCAGATCACATTCTGACTGGAGATACAATCTCTGCCATCAGCATCGGTGGTTTTTGAAAGTGGCGGGTGAGGTCACTAGAACAGGGGGCATAATGAGACGAGAAACAGTCCAGACACAGAACCTTGGGAACACAGACAGCATCTCTGAGAGCTTCAAGAGGGGAGAGTTGGCAGGGAAGAAATTGCAGGGCCACATACAGTAAGGAATGAGAAACATCTCGGCCAGGTATGGTCAGCGCATGCTGGCAATCCCAGCACTCCAGGCTGACAAAGGATTGCCATTTCGAGGCCCACTTGGGCCACACAGGTAAAGGCCAGCCTGGATTACACAGTGAGAGTCTGTCTCAAAACAAAGTTTAAAGAACCACAAAATATCTTTTGGATTTTAGTGAGGACATCAATGGTAACCTGGTTAAGAAGGTTCAATAGAGGGTTAAGTAATGGGTTAGAAATGGAAGCCACATTTCATGGTTTGAGGAATGAACAAAAGAAGAGGAGATGGTGAGTCTGTTCTTTGAAGTTAGGAAAGGAGGGAGAGAGGCTGGTTTGCTGGAGGGAGGTTTTAGGTTAACGAAGTTAACTTTCTTATGCCACTTGGAAGGAACTAGTGGTTCTACTAAAAAAGGGTTGCCTCCTTTTGTGAAAGATCTGGAAGGTGACTGTAAGACAGCTCCTCTTGACACTCTACCAGTGGGCTAGGGTGGCCACCTGATTGGGTCCTGCCCGGGGTTTTCCTGTCCCTGTATACTCAGAAGAGGCAAACCATCCTGGCGTGGTGCTGCACGCTTCTAATCCCAGCACTCGAGAGGCTGAGGCAGGAGGATTGCTCTGAGTCCAAGGCCAGCCTGGGCTACGTAGTGAGTTTGAGGTTGGCCTAAATTACATAGACTCTGTCTCAAAAAAAAAAAAAAAAAAAGCAGGGCGGGTAGGGGGGAAGAGAAGCAAGATGTTAGATAAGAAATCCAGAGAAAGTGACTTATCTGAAGATTTGGAGGCACTGCCTCCCACATAAAAAGCCTGCTGAAAGGAACAGAAGAAAATGTAGGTGATACCTGATTGATGCTTCAATAGAGTTCAAAAGGTGGTACATAATTAACTTAGAACCAGCAATCCTGCAAATAGAATAATCTGAAATAAGGAAGGATTAGGAGGAGATTAAAGATGTGGCTGCAGAAATAAGCTCTGAGTGCCTGCAAGCAATGAATGCCGGGTTGGATGCAGTAGATCGATTTAGTAAAGGAAACAAACTTCACATGGTCTGCCAGAACACAGGAAACTGGAAAGACATGGAAGTAAGATAAAAGAGAAACTGAAAGGCAGAACAATGAAAGATGGAAAAGTCTGAAGAACTGAAAAACGGACTCTGGAGCAGTAATGCAAATAAGAGTGAAGACATGAGGGCTGGGGATTTAGCTCAGTGGTTAGTGTGCTTGCCTAGCAAGCACGAGGCCCTGAGTTCGATCCTCAGCACCAAAAGAAAAAAAAAGAGTAAAGACGTGTTGCGTGCTTGCCCTTCTTTAAGCCCGCTCCATGTGTGAACCCATATTCAAGTGTGACAATCCCCCAGAATGGGGATGAGGCCCCAGTTTTGCATAGGGTGGGAGTGGGGCGCAGATGTGAGCCGCGCGTGCAGGTTTGCACAGGTGGGAGGTGGGGATGCCTCACTCTGAAGTGCGAGCCACGCTGCCTTGTGCTCTAACACTGGAGCTGAATTGTCCCGGCAGGCTCCGAGTGGGGTTTTTTTGGTGGTTTTTTTTAATTGTCTCCCAAGACTCAATTCTGCTGCTGGGAAAATAATCAAAGAGTGAGACAGATTAAGTCCAGTTTAAATGGAGTTTAAATTCTTGTAGGGAGAAAAGAAAAATATACAGGTAAACAAGAGCATTTCAATAAACCCTATGAGGAAAAACCTGAGGAACAAGGTCGAGGAACTAGTGTGTGCTGTGGCATGTTCCTGCTTCAGATGGCCATCTGGGAAGGACCGCTGGGAGGTGGCATCACCCAAATCAGCCAAGATACAGTGCGGCAGGTGGAGATGTGGCAGAGGAAGGGCAAGTGCAGAGGTGCCTAGGGCGGGGCGGCCTTGGGTAGCCCAGGGCTGGAAAGAAGGCTGGGTGGTTCCAGTGTGAATGAAGTAGCTAGGGGCTAGATCAAAGAGGCTGGTGGGCCAGATTTGGGATTTGGGATTTTATTCTAATTGCAACGGGAGTTGAATAGTTTGGGTTTGTCTAGCAGAGGACTATGATCTGATTTACACGTTAAAAGATGAGTCTGGCTGCTGTAGGGTAAATGGACTGTAAAGGTATAGTAGAGACATGAAATGTGGAAGCATATTGTATTTGCTGTAACTCTGTGTGTAGAAGGGAAACATTTTGAAAAACTAACATTTGTGCTTTAATTTTTGTAGGACTGGGGACTGAACCCACGGCTTTTGCACTGAACTACATCCCTGGCCCTTTTTATTTTGAGATGGGGTCTCACTAAGTCATTAAATTGTCCAGGGTGGTCTTGAACTCAGCCTTCCTGGGTGCTGGGATTACAGGTATGCACTACCACTACCACACCTGGCCTTCTAAATTTTTTTTTTCCTTTGAGACAAGGCCTTGCTATGTAGTCCAGACTAGCCTTGAACTCACTATGTTCCTCAGGTTTTGAACTCGCGGTGATCTTTTCTGCCTTAGCCTCCCAAGTACTGGGATCACAGGTGTGTGCCACCATGGCTGGCTGTGCTTTTTCTTTTCTACACTCCCTTGGATGGCCTTGGGACCTCCCCCTAGTTAGCCAGAGGCATTTACACTGCCTTTAAGAATTAGTGTTTTGCCTGAGTTCATCCCCAGCACCAAAGAATAGAGTTTGGGGATTTAGCTCAGTGGTAGAGCACTTGCCTAGCATGTGTGACCCTTGCATTTAATCCCCAGGAGCAGAAACAACAACAAAGAATTGGCTTTTTTAAAGCAAGAAAGAAAAAAATACGTTTAGTTTTTCAGCTTCCAAACTAGGCTCAATATGGACTCCCACAGGAACAGTTTTTGAAAGCCAAGTGTGAGACTTAAAGGAGAGACAGGATTTGAGAACCCAGAAGGTTCTGAAGGAAACTTAGGGGACTAGGAAGGCCACAGAGGTTCTGCGGGCCCGCCTGCTTCCCGGGATGGGAGCTCAGAGTCTCTGACGCTGGGAGCAGCAACAGAGTTAGTTTTAGGTGAGATCACAGTGGCCTGAGATGGAAGCAGATGTTGAGAGGAGGGAAGGCAGCATCAAGAGGCTGTCCAACAGCAGGCCAGCCACATTGTGATAGCCAGCCCACCGCTGGAAACCAGCCGCGGCCCTGAGTAGTGCTGGGGTCACCTGCTGTGGAGCCAGTCACTGTCATGCTCCCTGTGTGCTGGCAAAGGCCTCTTTCTGTCAGCTGGCTGTCACTGCCCTTGAGTCGTCCAGCAGAACCAAAGCCCACTGGTGCCGTGCCCCACCAGAGCCATTTCCAGGGTGCTTACTTTTCCTGACAGTTCAGCAGTCTTGGAAGGCTTGTCACACAATGGGGGATCTTGACATCGTCAAGCTGTCCCCACCACCTGAAATCGGGAAAAACTGGGGAGCAGGCCTGAAGTTGGAGTCGTCTCCGTACTCTTCCTACCAGGCTGGTGTTCTGTGGATGATTATTATGTTGAGAGGAGGAATGAAAGTCACAGTCTGGTGCGGGAGACAGGAACATAAAAAAAACCACTGCAGTACATCCTAAGTGCTGTGACGCTCAGTGACCAGTCAGAAGCAGCGTTGGGATTTCCTGTGGCAGTGCCAGGACCCTGCCGCCCACTCCGGAGGGCCGTCAGAGCAGGTACTCGTGGCGAGGCCTGTCCAGCCCGTACTCCTCCTCTGGGACCTGTCCATAGTCAGTGGGCTCTTGGCGCATGACCCAAACAGCTCAGTGGGTTCTTCCTCTCGTGATTGTGCCATATTCAGTGCCTGTTGCTATAACAAAATACATGAAGCTGGGTAATCTAAAGAAAAGAGGTTTACAAGGGTTGATTGAAAGTTACAGTGAATATTTAAGTTACAAAGAAAATTTAATTACAGTAAAAGGCACATTGCCAAGAATGATGTGAAAAGTATGTTCAAAGCAAAGGGGAATATTTTAGATATTTTGGGGGGCAGCTAATGGGAGGGTGGTTTTTGTTTTGTTTTGTTTTTTGAGACAGAGTCTTGTTATGTAGCCCAGGCTGGCCTCGAACTTGCAGTGATCTTCCTGCCTCAGCCTCCCAAGTGCTGGGATTACAGCATGTGCCACCACACCCAGAGGAGTGTCTTACTATAATAATTTTTTTTTTTTTTTTTTGGTGCTGGGGATCAACTCAGGACCTTGTGCTTGTGAGGGAGGCACTCTAACCACTAAGCTAAATCCCCAGCCCCTATAATAAAATTTTTAAATGTAAACATTCACTGTATAGAGCACGGCGCTAGCTTCTGCTCAGCTCCGGTGAAGGCCTAATTGAGGATGGTGTAGCGATGACAAGAGCGAGTGCAGAAAAGAGCACATGGCGAGACAGGAAGCCAGACAGCCAGGAGAGGCCAGTCTTGCTCTCGTGTAGTGCTTCTCTAGCAAGAACTTGGCAGGTCCCTGAGAACCGCTTCATGCCTCCTTCTGCCCTGGGCAGCGCTCCAGTGACCTGATCACCTCACTCAGGTGCCGCTGCCTCAGAACTGCCGCGCTGGACCACACTGAAGCACGGGAACCCTCGGGGACCATTTGCGTCACAGCAGTCATTTCTGCTGGTCACCTGGCCTGTGGAGTGAGAGCTGGGTGGCTTCGCAGGAGATCTGCTGATTGGAGCAAGAGAAGCAGGTGCGCAGAAAGGACGTGAAGAGACAGCGAGGCCTGGACAGGGGGCGACGCTTCCTGGCTGCTCAGTGGCCCTCAAGATCCCGGTTCTCGTCCCTCTGGAGGCCTGGTTGTCCCCTGCTCTTGGGTTCTAAAGATTGGCTTACTAAATTCTCTTTATTGCTCAAGCTGGCCTGGCTTATGTTCTGTGCGTCCAAGAGTCTTGATCAACATTCTCATCCTTGATGTCACCCTCACAGTCACAGTGAGCACCTCCTAGCCCTCACTGTGGTCCTAGACTATTTGGAAGACATACACATAGTAACTCATGAAATCCTTACCCTGGTCCTATGAGGTAGGTACAACTATTACCCCATTTTTCAGATGACGAAGTGAGGCACAGGGAGGGTAACTTGTCCATGTCACACAGCTAGTAAGTGGTAGAACTAGAATTCAAATCTAAACAGGACCCACATCCAACACTGTAGTCCTGTCACATTTTGTTGAGACAGAGTTTACTTTTCCAACTCATTCCCTGGGAAAAATGCAGTTTTAAATGCCAGTCACCATGAGGAATCCTGAGTGCGACCTTTCTCCAGTCTAGGTTTAGGGTTCCCGCCAGAGTCGCGGACTGGGTGGGCTTGGAGTTCAGCCTGCTCTGTCTGCCCCACGGCCCTGGCTCCTGCCTTGCCGGCCTGGCAGAGGAAGCACGGGAAGGAGCTGGTGAGCCAGCCACAGGCCTTGGCGGCAAAGCTGCTTGTTCGGCGGGAGGCCAGAGCCGCACCCTGGCACCTGGCAGGCAGCCCAGCCACACTGTTGAGAAAATACCTGATACAAAGGAGTCTTCCCGCCACGCTGGCCGCCTCTCCATGTCCCCATAGCTCTGTGGCCGAGGAATCCGACCTCCAGGCCAGGCCAGGTCAAGTCCTTACATGGCCTTGGGAGGCCATGGAGAAGCCTGGATGTGATGCCTGGCCTAGAACACCTTCCTGGCTGCCCCAGGTGGGCATCCCAGAGAGGGATGGCACTCCACATCGTCACTCCACATTGCCTGGATTCCAGGCTGATTTCCACCCAGGGACCCTGAGGGGCTTTTCCTAAACTGCTCATCACCACCACCCCTCCCCAGGACATCCAGCTCAGATGGCTTCACAGCTCGGGGGCCTGGAGCATCCCACCCTACCCCTGCAGGGTATCTACCTTATAGTAAGTTTGTCCAAGGTACAGACTGGACAGATGTGGGTCTGTGGTAAAGAAGAAAAATCCTTGCCAAAGAATTCAGACACAACCACCAGTGGGGATTTGGGGGAGTAAAGCTGGCCTGGGAGTAAACCTGGGGAGTAGGGAGGCCTCCGGAGCTCCAAGGGTGTTGGGGTGGTCTCGATGGACACCTGCAGAAGGGAGGTCCAGCCTCCTAAGGGGGAGCCTCTCGCCCAAGCCTTCCTTGTTTCCTGCACAAGGCCTCGGTGTGGACCTGGGCTGGCTCTTTCATTCTAATGGCCATTCCAGGAGCACCAGGCCAGCATCAAGCCTTACTCCAACCCTGTGCTTTAGGGACTGCTGCCAGCCCATGTGGTGCCCGTGGTGACTCAGAAGAAGCAGCTGTCTTCCTCGGTGGGCGCAGCCCTATTCCAGGGCCCCCAGCTTTGCCAAGTAGGGCAGGGTGTGGAGCTAGCCTTCGATCCTGCTCAAGTTTCCTCTCCACCGTCTAGTGCAGGGCAGTCAGTGCCTGTTAGGATGATCTCAGACCTGACTTTGGGACCCAGATCCCCAGGCCAAACTACCCCCTGACCTGGGTTTTTGCAGATGGACAAAAGGAAGTCAATGCAGAGGCAGCCCCTCTTTCTGGGTCAAACCAACCTTATGTAAAGCAAGGCTCAGTAAGGGTCCCCTAGAAACAGCTCCCAGGACCGGCTGTGGAGGCTTCTCAGCAGACCCTCCTGGCTGCCCAGGATCCCCTGGCTAAGGGTGTTCCCATCCCTGGAGGCCGGGGTGAGCTCCAGGGGGTGCACTAACCTCTAGTGTGTAACTGTGTGGAAGATAAGCAAGCGCTAGTCAGCCAGAGGTGACACAAGCCACAGCTCGGGACTGCCTGCACCGTAGGTTCAATGCTCAGGGCCTAGATCCAGGGATTCTGTAGCCTCCGGGCCTGGTGCACCTCACTTTTCACTTGTTCCAGTTCCCTTTGTTCACCCTGGGTGCCAGGGAGTAGCACCAGCTGCCCACCCCAGGCCCACACCCAGAGCGCGTCCAAGGACGGGGAAGAGAACCAACTGTCCACACGCAGAGGGAGCCCTCCTCAGGCAGGGTGGGTGTGGCACAGCCTGGGGACCCGTGAAGCTCCAGCCCCACCTCTCTCTGGCTCTGGGACTCTAGCTCACCTGCTCCTGGGCAACAGGCATGACAGACTCACTTGCCTTGTGCCGCTGCTGGGCATCTTGCTATTAATAATAAAAGCAGCAGCAGCAGCCATATAGCTGCCGCTTCTTGAGCACCTCCTCTGTGCTCAGTGCCTGCACCTCTCCTCACCATAGTCCCGAGGAAGGCGCTCGCCCATCTCACAGGTGACTTAGTGTGAGCCTTGCTCAGGAAATGGCAGCCGTGTCCCTTCTGCGCACGGCGCAGTGTGGTTGTGTGGAGACTCTGTGCCCGTGGGGTTCACAATCTG